>JAHIAM010007015.1:0-40781 GCA_021605205.1 Aegilops longissima
AGTACCATTAAGCGGTTTTTGATCTATCCTCATAGATCTTGATGCTCAATGTTCAAGTAGCCTAATCCGGTTTTCTATTGAAAACACTTTTCAAACAACCCTATATGCTTTCGGAAATTCTACATCATTTACGATCATGAATATGTCAACAATATATACTCATCGAAACTCTATAGTGCTCCTCACTTCTTTGGAAATACAAGTTTCTCATAAACTTTGTATATACCCAAAATCTTTGATCATCTCATCAAAGTGCAATTCCAACTCCGAGATGCTTACTCCGGTCCTTAGAAAGGATCGTGGAGCGACATACCTCTTAGCATCCTTAGGATCGACAAAACTTTTGATTGTATCACATACAACCTTTCCTTATAAAGCTGGTAAGGCTTCGTTTTGACATCCATCGCGATTTCATAAATGACTAATGCTAACATGATTCGCGGACTTAAGCATCGCTTCGAATGAGAGAATCTCGCCGTAGTCAACTCCTTGAACTTGTGAAAAACTCTTGCCACAAGTCGAGCTTCATGAGCGGTGATATTACCGTCCCGTCCGTCTTCTTCTTAAAGATCCATTCATCTCAATGGCTTGCCGATCATGGCAAGTCCACCAAAATCCATGCTTTGTTATGATACATGGATCCTTCCTCGGATTTCATGGTTTCTAACCACTTGGAATTTGGGCCCACATCCTTCTCCATAGCTTCGTGGGTTCATTGTTGTCTAGCAACATGACCTTAAGCGAGGATTCTGTCCACTCGAGTAATCGCATCCTTGTCACCCTCGAATCTGGTAGTGACTTGATCCGAAACTTCATGATCACTATCATAAGCTTCTACTTCAATTGGTGTAGGTGCCCAGGAACAACTTCCGTGCCCTGCTACACCTTGTTGAAGTGCGGTTCAATGACCTCATCAAGTCTCCACCATCCTCCCACTCAACTTTTAGACGAACTTTCCTCGAAAGGACCGATTCAAAAACAATCCCTATTGCTTTGGATCTGAATTAGGAGTATACCCAACCGTTTTGGGTGTCCTATGAAGATGCATTTTATCCGCTTTGGGTTCGAGCTTATCAACCTGAAACTTTTTCACATAAGCGTCGCAGCCCCAAACTTTTAAGCGACAACAGGTTTCTCCAAGCGGTGTTCTCAGCGAATTACGTGGTGCCCTATTTAAGTGAGTGTGGTTGTCTCTAATGCCTAACCCATGAGCGATGGTAGTAATCGACAAGAGACATCATAGTCGCACCATATCCAATAAGTGCAACTATGATGTTCGGACACACATCACACTATGGTGTTCGGCGGTATTAATTGTGAAACAATTTCCACAATGTCTTAATAGTGTGCCAAAACTTCACTTCAGACATCCATCTCTATGATCACATCACAGACATTTTATCCTCTTGTCACGAAGATCTTCAATTTCACTCTGAAATTACTTGAACCATTCAACAATTAGACTTGTGTTTCATCAAGTAAATATACTCAACATATACTCGAATCATACGTGAAGTCGGAACATAATGATATTCCTTGCATGCCTCGGCACTCATTGGATTGCACACATCAAAATGTGTTACTTCCAACAGGTTTGCTACCTTGTTCCATCTTCTTTGAAACGAGGCTTTTGGTCATCTTGCCCATGTGGTATGTTTTGCATATCTCAAGTGATTCAAAATCAAGTGAGTCCAAGCGATCCATCTGCATGGAGTTTCTTCATGCATATACACCAATAGACATGGTTAGCATGTCTCAAACTTTCATAAATGAGTGAGTCCAAAGATCCATCAACATGGAGCTTCTTCATCGTTTTACACCAATATGACTTACATGGCGATTGCCACAAGTAAGTGGTACTATCATTACTATCTTATACTTTTGGCGAAAATGTGTATCCTCGAGAGATTCAATAAACCATTTATTTAGGTGCAAGACCATTGAAGGTATCATTCAAATAACGAGTAACCATTATTCTCCTTAAATGAATAACCGTATTGCGATAGACATAATCCAATCATGTCTATGCTCGCATAAACACCAAATGATAATTATTCGGTTTAATACTAATCTTGATGGTAGAAGGCGTGCGATGTTTGATCATATCAACCTTGGAAACAATTCCAACACATATTAAATCACCTTTAGCTAGTCTCCTTTTATTGTAGCTTTTATTTGAGTTACTAACATTTAGCAACAACGGTATCTAATACCCGGTGCTACTAGGATACTAGTAAAGTACAATTAACATAATTATATCAAATATACTTCTATCGACCTTGCCCCTTCTTTCTACCAAGTATCTGGGTAATTCTACTCGTGGCTGTTCCTTTCAAAAACTTAGTCTCGGGTTTGGGTTCAACCTCGGGTTTCTTGATGGGGCGACAACGATTTCTTTGTTCATGAAGTGCCCCTTCTTGCCCCCCTTCTTGAAACTAGTGGTTTCATCAACCATCAACAATTGATGCTCCTACTTGACTTCTACTTTCGCGATGCCAAACAAGCGAATATCTCAGGATCATCATCTCTATCCTTGATATGTTATAGTTCATCCAAGCTCTTAGCAGCTTGGTGGCAATGACTTTGGAGAAACATCACTATCTCATACGGAAGATTAACTCCCCTCGATTCAAGTGATTGTTGTACCCGGACAATCTGAGTACAAGCTCAACGATTGAGCTTTTCTCCCTTAGGTTGTAGGCTAAGAAAATGGTCGGGGTCTCTACCTCTTGGGTAGCCAAACAAATCCCAATTTCAGCCCTCGAAACATCTCATATTTCCGAGTTTCGTTTTGGTGTCAACTCAAACCGTTTGCTGAACTTCCGTATTACAAAGCTTTGTCGATTTACAACTACAACGGCTTTGGGGTTGAACCTTGGCTGCTTTGGGCAAAGCTTTCTTGTCGTAATTATTTAACTTTAAACTATATTTTCTCTAGGAACATGATGGAACAACTGGCTTCGACAAATTTGAAAGGCACTAGTTCATGATAATTAAGTTTATCTATAACTCCCTCATGCTCCCTCGGTCTCGTGAATGTCCAATCCTAGGCTGTCCGTAACCCTAGGCGGCTGTATCTCTAACACTTATGTTGACGTATCTACACCCGATCATGCTCGACCTTCGGTTCCGGTTTAGGGCATTCTTAATGTAGGTCTCAATTAACCCTAAGGTTTACTGCTTTAAATCTTGCAATTTATGTGACTGAATCCATCACCCCATTAACACTGGGCTTAAATACGAACGGCTGCCCAAGTTAAGAACACTTCTTAAATTTGTTAAGGGACTTTATTTACTACGGCGTTCTAAGTAAACAAGATGCATAAACATAATAAACATCACATGCAATTATATAGTGGACATGATATGGCCAATATCATATAGCTCCATTGATCTCCATCTTGGGGCTCCATGATCATAATCTCCCGGGCATGACACCATGATCTCCATCATCATGATCTCCATCCTGTCTTCATGAAGTTGTCTAGCCAACTATTACTTCTACTACTATGGCTGGTTAGCAATAAAGTAAAGTAATTACAAGGCGTTGTTTAATACCAGGGTCATACAATAAATAAAGACAACTCCTATGGCTCCTGGGTTGTCATACTCATCGACATAAATCGTGAATCCTATTACAAGAACATGATCAATCTCCATAACATTCATTCATCACATTCTTCTTGGCCATATCATCACATAGCATACCCCAAAACAAGTTAGGCGTCCTCTAATTGTTGTTGCATGTTTCGTGCTGCTATGGGTTTCTACAAACGTTTCTTACCTCATAAAACCCAAGGATATGCCAATTCTATTTACCCTTCATAGGACCCTTTTCCGAATCCGTTCCGACTAAAGTGGGAGGCGGCACCCTAACCTTATGCACCAAGTGCATGTCGTCGGTGGAACTTGTCTCCGTAAATGCGTGTAAGGTGGGTCGGGGCCCATCCCCAATACCGTGAAAAAGATTGGACTAGTGGTAAGCATATTGAACATCATCAGCCCCAACTACTTTGTGTTCTCTGGTCAAAGAATCCAATGGACCAGCTCATGATGCCCTTTGTTGGGGGCGTGGAAATTCAAAATTTCCCTGTCACCAAGATCTATCTATGGGAAACTAAGCGAGGGAAGGAAGTGCATCTACATACCCTTGTAGATAAGCTAAGCGGAGCGTTCAAGTGAAGGGTTGATGGAGTCGTCTCTGTGATTGGATCACCGATGATCAAGTGCCCGACGGCACCTCGCGTTCAACACCGTACAGCCGGTGGCGTCTCCCCTTGATCCAGCAAGGAGAGGGAGAGGTTGAGAAGACTCCATCCAGCACAGCACAGGCGTGGTGGTGGTGGAGGCGTGGCAATCCCGAGGCCCAAGCACCAAGGGAGGAAGAGGAGGGGGGCTGCAAGAAGGAGATCTCGCGTGTTTGGGCCCCGGGCCTCATATATAGGGGAAGGGGAGGGCTCGCCCCTCTGGGGTTTCCACCCCTAGGGGTGGGGCCACCCTAGATGGGTTTGGGGGCGCCAAGAGAGGGGAGGGGCGCCCCTAGATGGGCCTTAGGGCCATCTGGACAGGGTTGCCCCTCCCCATCCTTGCCTTGGGCCTTTGGCGCCCAGCCTGGGGCTGGTTCCCTCCACACGGCCCGAAACCTTCAGGGCAGGTGGCCCCACTTGGTGGACCCGGACCCTCCGGTGGTCATTCATCGTTCGAAACTTTTGGTTACCAAACAGGACTTCCCATATAAAATATTTACCTCCGGACCATTCGGAACTCCTCGTGCGTCCGGGATCTCATCGGGACTCGAACAACATTGGAAACCACATACAAGCTTCCTATAACCCTAAGGTCCAGACCTTAAGGTGTAGACCCTAGGGTTGGAACATCAACATTAAAGGCGTTCTCGGTCAAAACCAACACGGATCGGATACCCATTTGGCTCCCACATTTCCACGATGATCTCATCGGATGAACCCCATGTCAAGGACTCAATCGATCCGTATACAATTCCCTTTGTCTAAGCGGTATTGTACTTGGAGATTGATCGTCGGTATCCCGATACCTTGTTCAATCTCGTTACGGCAAGTCTCTTTACTCGTTCCGTAACACATCATCCGTGTCAACCCCTTGGTCACGTACATATGATGATGTCCACCGGTGGGCCGGAGATACCTCTCCGTTTAGGGTAAAATCCATCTGTCCGTTCACCCAATGGTCACTTTCGGAATACCTTTTGCCCTTTATAGTCACCCGATTCGTTGTGGCGTTTGATACACCAAAACACTCCTGGTTCTTGCGATCTCATGGTCTAAGGAAGAGATACTTGACATTGGAAAACTTTGCATCGAACTACGATCTTTGTGCTAGGCTTGGATTGGGTCTTGTCCATCCATCATTCTCCTAATGATGTGATCCGTTATCAATGACATCCAATGTCCTGGTTGGAAACCATAACCATCTATTGATCGAGCTAGCCAATAGACTTGCTAGGGACATGGTGTTGTCTTGTATCCACACATGTATTTGAGTTTCCTATCAATACAATTATAGCATGGATAATAGCGATTATCATGAACAAGGAAATATAATAATAATAACTAATTTATTGTGCCTCTAGGTCATATTTCCAACAAAGGAATCTCATCGTAGTCAACTCCTTGAACTTATGAAAACCTTTCCGCAATAAGTTGAGCTTTGTGAAGCAGTAACATTACCGTCGTCGGTCTTCTTCTTGAAGATCCATTTATTTTCAATGGCTTGCCGATCATCGGGCAAGTCAACAAAGTCCATACTTTGTTCTCATATGGATCATCTCAATTTCATGTTCAAGCCATTTAGTGGAATCTGGGCTCATCATCAACTTCCTCATAGTTTGTAGGTTAGTATGGTCTAGTAACATGACTTGAGCGAATTCCATTACCACTCTAGTGCGGAACATACTAGTTGACCTCAGAGGTTCGGTAGTAACTTGATGAAGTTTCATGATCATCATCATTAGCTTCCTCATTAATTGGTGTAGGCATCACGGAACTATTTTACGTGATGAACTACTAATTCAGAAGGTACAATTTCATCATCAAGTTCTACTTTCCTCCCACTCACTTCTTTGAGAGAAACTCCTTCTCTAAAAGGATCCTTTTAGCAACAAAGATTTTGCTGGATCTGTAGAAGGTGTAGCCAATAGTTTCTTTTGGGTATCCTATGAAGGCGCACTTCTCGATTTGGGTTCAAGCTTATCATCTTGAAGCTTTTTCACATAACATCGCAACCCAAACTTTAAACGGCAGCTTAGGTTTCTTGCCAAACCACAGTTCATACGGTGTTGTCTCAGATTTGATGGTGCCCTATTTAGTGAATGCAAGTGTCTCTAATGCATAACCCCCAAAGCGATAGTGGTAAATCGGTAAGAGACATCATAGATCACACCATATCTAATAAAGTATGGTTACGTTCGGACACACCATTACACTATGGTGTTCTAGGTGGCGTGAGTGTAATTATTCCACATTGTTTTAAATGAGGACAAACTCGTAACTCAAATATTAGCCTCCAATCAGATTGTAGAAACTTTATTTTCTTGTTATGATGATTTTCCACTTCACTCTGAAATTCTTTGAACTTTTCAAATGTTTGGACTTGTGTTTCATTAAGTAGATATACCCATATCTGCTCAAATCATCTGTGAAGGTCAGAAAATAACGATACCATGTGACCTCAACACTCAATGGACCGCCATCGATATATTATTTCCAATAAGTCGTTGGCTCGCTCCATTGTTAGGAGAACGGAGTCTTAGTCATCTTGCCCATGAGGCATGGTTGACATCAAATGATTCATAATCAAGTGATTCCAAAGTCCATCGCATGGAGTTTCTTCATCGCTTTACACCAATATGACCTAGCGGCGGTGCCAAATAAGATTTGCACTATCATTATCAACTTTGCATCTTTTGGCATCAATATTATGAATATGTGTATCACCATGATCGAGATTCAACAAAATAGACCACTCTTCAAGGGTGCATGACCATAAAAGATATTACTCATATAAATAGAACAACCATTATTCTCTGATTTAAATGAATAACCGTCTCGCATCAAACAAGATCCAATATAATGTTCATGCTCAGCGGCACCAAATAACAATTATTCAGGTCTAAAACTAATCCGAAGGTAGATGTAGAGGTAGCGTGCTGATCATCGATCCATGGACCGGAACCATTCGACAGCGTGTCATCACCTCGTCCTTAGCCAATCTTTGTTTAATCCATAGCCCCTGTTTTGAGTTGCAAATATGAGCAGAACCGGTATCAAATACCGAGGCTACTACGAGCATTATAAGGTACACATCAATAACATGTATATCAAATATACCTTTGTTCACTTTGCCATCCTTCTTATCCCAAATACTTGGGGCAGTTCGCTTCTAGTGACCATCCCTTTGCGGTGAAGCACTCGGTTTGGCTTAGGTCAGACTTGGGCTTCTTCCGGGAGTGGCAACGCGCCATTCTTCTTGAAGTTCCCTTCTTTCCTTTGCCCTTTTCTTGAAACTAGTGGTCTTGTTAACCATCAACACTTGATGCTCTTTCTTGATTTCTACCTCGCAGCTTTGAGCATGCGAAGAGCTTGGGAATTATCTTATCCATCCTTGCATATTATAGTTCATCACGAAGCCTTTGTAGCTTGGTGGCGTGATTGAAGAACTGTCAATAACACTATCATCGGAAGATTAACTCCCAGTTGAGTCAAGTGGTTGTGGTACCGGACATTACGAGTATGTGTTCACTTGCAGGCTATTCTCCTCCATCTTGCAGCTATAGAACTTGTTGGAACTTCATATCTCTCAACTCGGGCATTTGCTTGAAATATTAACTTCAACTCTTGGAACATCTCATATGCTCCATGTTCAAAATGTCTTTGAAGTCGATTCTAAGCGTAAAGCATGGCACCTTGAACTATAGTAGTCATCAGACCATGTATGCAGGCGTTCCAGCGTCTACATTCTTGGAGGGCTTTTCACCTAGCGGTGCATCAAGGACATAATTCTTCGTGCAGCAATGAGGATAATCCTCAAATTCGGACCCGATCCGTGTAGTTGCTACCATCATCTTTCAACTTAGCTTTCTCTAGGAGCGCATTAAAATTCAAGGAGCGGTAGCACGGGCCATTGATCTACAACATAGATATGCAAAACTATCGGGACTAAGTTCATGATAAATTAAGTTCAATTAATCATATTGCCAGAACTCACTTAGATAGACATCCCTCGAGTCATCTAAATGATCCGTGATCCATATCAACTAAACCATGTCCGATCATCCGTGAGATGGAGTAGTTTTCAATGGTGAACATCTCTATGTTGATCATATCTACTATATGATTCACGTTCGACCTTTCGGTCTCGGTGTTCGAGGCCATATCTGTACATGCTAGGCTCGTCAAGTTTAACCCGAGTATTCGCGCGTGCAAAACATCTTGCACCGTTGTATGATAATAGAGCTTATCACACGATCATCACGTGGTGTCTCAAGCACGACGATTGTGTAGCGATGCATACTCGGGAGAACACTTATACCTTGAAATTTAGTGAGGATCATCTTATAATGCTACCCCGTACTAAGCAAAATAAGATGCATAAAAGATAAACATCACATGCAATCAAAATATGTGACATGATATGGCCATCATCATCTTGTGCCTTTGATCTCCATCTCCAAAGCACCATCATGATC
The DNA here is from genome assembly GCA_021605205.1 of Aegilops longissima. Classification (NCBI taxonomy): domain Eukaryota; kingdom Viridiplantae; phylum Streptophyta; class Magnoliopsida; order Poales; family Poaceae; genus Aegilops; species Aegilops longissima. The sequence goes on from JAHIAM010007015.1 coordinate 8,723, forward strand.
TCCATCGTCACCCGGCTTGACACCTTGATCTCCATCATAGCATTGTTGTCTTCTGCGCCAACTATTGCTTCTACAACTATCGCTAGCATAGTGATAAAGTAAAACAATTACATGTGTGCATTTCATACAATAAGCGACAACCATAAGGCTCTGCCAATTGCGATAACTTCTACAAAACATGATCATCTCATAAAATATATCATCATGTCTTGACCATATCACATCACAACATGCCTTGAAAAACAAGTTAGGCGTCCTCTACTTTGTTGTTGCAAGTTTTACGTGTTCTGCTAGGCTTCTAGTAAGAACCGTTTGAAGAAAATATGCCCTAGAGGCAATAATAAAGTTGTTATTTATATTTCCTTATATCATGATAAATGTTTATTATTCATGCTAGAATTGTGATAACGGAAACTTGATACATGTGTGAATACATAGACAAAATAGAGTGTCCCTAGTATGCCTCTACTTGACTATTTCGTTAATCAGAATGGTTAAGTTTCTAACCATAGACATGTGTTGTCATTTGATGAATGGGATCACATCATTAGGAGAATTATGTGATGGACAAGACCCATCCATTAACGCATAATGATGGTTAAGTTTTATTGCTATTCCTTTCTTCATGACTTATACATATTCCTTTCACTTTGAGATTATGCAACTCCCGAATGCGGAGAACACCTTGTGTGCTATCAAATGTCTAGCGTATGGGTGATTATAAGATGCTCTCTGGTGTCTACGAAGGTGTTTGTTGGATAGCATAGATCGAGATAGGTTGTCACTCCAAGTATCGGAGGTACCGCCTTGATCTCTCCGCCTCCTCGCTTGTGACTTGACTGATGAAATTCGTGCACGAAGAATCCTGTCGTCCGCCCTTGATCTGGCCCCTAAGGGTCTTAGCTTAATTGTGAAGATGGGCGTGGCGGGCCCCCCTTTGAAACCCGCCCATGGTATGTGAGCGAGAGCAGAATGCAAAGGCCCCGTTCCCAGAGCAGGGCTTATAGCCCGAGCCCAAAGCGCGCCAGTCTAGCGGCGAGAAGCGAAACCGTCTTGGCGCCACAGGCCCCTAACAAGCTGCGGCCTTAGGCGGCCGTGTGGCGTTGATTGGGCGTAAACGCCTTTGTTCCCCCACGCCTCCTTATTTTGTGCCATGCTAAGCGGACTCGTGGCCGCACCAGGCCCGCTCCCCGCTTCGCTGCTCGGCCGTCCCCACTCTTCCTCCTCTCGAACTCCGGCTTACTCCCAATCAATCTCAAACCTCCCCTTCGTGCCATGGCTCCGTGAAGAAGGAAGAGGAAAAGCCCATGCCCCGCCACCTCGCTTCGCCGTGGTAGCCCCCTTCGGTCGATCATACTCATCGAGAGGGCACAGGCAAGGTCAGCTCGGCTTTGGACCATCTTCAGCGAATGCGGGCGAGAGAGCGGCGACTGGCCCGTGTCCTCTCCATCGGCGGGATAATCACGAGGTCGGTATTTTTGCCGGCATACGTAGGCGGGCTAGTTCCCCCCTTTTCCGATTTTTCAATGCTGTGCTCTCCCACTGCTCAGATCCATATGATGCGCGGGTCCAAAATCCATCACTCTTCTTGCGGTCTTCGCCTTTGTTTGGCGATGATGGGCATCCTTCCTCGATTGCCTTCTGCGCCACTTCTTCTCTCTGCCTTATTGGCCCCAATGCTCGGGGTGTGTGAGCTTCATTGCTGCATCTGAAACAATGGCGAGTTGATTTCCTTCCTCCTACACTTTGGAGTTCATGCGGCGGTGGCGTACATGGGCGATGGGGTGCCCGGCCCTAACTGCTTGGAGCCATCTTTACTCTTGTCCCCAATTCGGTAGGGGCAGGAGGCAGCTCACAGTTCAGCTTGTCTTAATAAAGCGCCACTTTGCATTCTTGAGAGCTTCGGCGTGGCGCCCAAGGTGGTGAGGTTCTGCTATCTTGCGTGTTGCCCCTCTCCGCGTCACTCTCGCGGATGTGGGCCGGTAGGCGTGAACCGTGTGAGGCTCGGGGAAGAGACTGGCGCTGAAGCAGGAAGGTGCTCTTGGAGTCTTGGCGAGGACCCCACCCTGGCGGCATCCGACATAGAGGCCTTCTTGTACCTCTGCCCGAGCAGGCGACTTTATATCAGATGCCGTCTTCGTGAATGGGGGCTGCGCCCAGCCTCCGGGGGCCTCGCGAGAACCAGGTGGTGGCCGCCCCCCGATGCGGCCGCAGCGGCTCTTCCTCAAGTGGCGGGCGGGAGGCATGGGCCAGCGAGAGGCGAGGCCTCCGTAGGAAGTGGCGGCGCCGGGCGGCGCTCTTGAGGGCAGCTCGTGAGCCCGGGCTGCAGCGGTACAGGGGTGGCGAGCAGCTGCCCGCGATGCTGGTGAGCCTCTCAGGCCCCAGTTACTCTTCTTGGTGAGGTGGTGCCGGCGTGCATGGTGAGGCGCCCGGCGGGTCGCCTCGGCGCTCCTCCCTCGTCGCGGGGTGACCCCTGCGCTCAACTCTTGGCAGCTTCTGCGTGGACTTTGAGGCTCTTGGGAGAAGGCCTTGGGTGGCGATTACCCTTGTCACTGCTGAGCGTAGGAAATGCCGCCCAGGATGAGTAAGCCTTCCCTTTCTAGCTCTGATCCTTCTATTGCTTTTCTTGATCCTTGCTGCGAGGCCTTCCCGCCAAGCTCACGGAGATGGCGAGGCCATCCCGGCTCCGCCCTCTCCACCATCTTGAGCACTCCGGCAGCGAGCCCTCGTGGTGAGGCGGTCGGAGGGCGAACCATCCTAAGGCGCCATCGCGGCCCGCTCGCCTCATGACCCTCCTTCCACCGAGCTCTCGTGGCATAGCCAGCTGTGTTCAAATGCAGTCTTGACGCGATTGGCTGAGGTATTCCCTGCGCTCTTCTTTGGGGATGGGCTGGCTCTGGCGGGCTTACAGCGGCGTGCCAGGCCGTGGCGGCGCCAGCCCCAACCCCCCCAGGAGGATCGGTCGTGGCCCAGCCGCTTGGGGCGGATGATGGTGTGGAAGGCGTGCCCAGCCCGGGGCGTCGCGCTCTTCTCAAGGGTTTCTTGAATGGCGATCACGGTGAGCCTGTAGTGAAAACTCGTGATGAGGCGTGCACCTTGAGCCGAGGCCTGCGCTTTGGCTAGCTTGCCTTGGTGGCTGTTGTCGCCTCGCAGCGCCATCGGCGTGATCTTGACAATGGGGAGGCCAGGCGTGGCAGGTGGCCTCTCGGGAGGTCCGTTCTCGGGCACGTCGAGGAGGCTCCGGAAGGCTGACCGTGACAGAAGGCGGGGAGGAAGCGGCAGGGAACTCTGCCCGATGCCACTCCTTTGGAGGAGCAGGTGGAGCTGCAGCGAGGCAGCCCTGCGTCGATGAAGGTGGCCTCAGGCGACCAGCGAGGAGGTCGAGGCGTGAGGAGGTCTTGGCGTTGGAAGCCATGAGCCTTGTAATATGGCCTTACAGGAAACAAGGGAGGCGCTTGGCTTGGGCGGAGGATGATGTCTGTGGCAGAGGCCCGTGTCTGGAGGAGGTCGGACATCGGGTGGCGTGCCAACCTTGAACAATGTGAGTTCGAGGGAGGCTAGGGTTGATCCAGAGGCAGTGAAGTGGGACCGCTGCCTTGAGGGCCAAGCAGGAGGAAGTGACAGGGTGGTAGATGCTTCTCGGGGGCGCCCCTCGGGGTGGGCGCAGGAGGAGCTAGCTGCCTCCGTGACTGAGGTGCTTCTTCTTCCTAGCAGAGTGGGCCGAGGCTGAGGCCATCCTGTTGATAGAGATCTTGGATGAGATATGCCCAGCCAGCGAATCACTGAGCATGAGCATGGCCCCATGCTCCTGCAGCTCGGGAAAACCAACGCAGCCTTGGGTAACATCTGCTGGCGGCTGTTGGCGAGCGCACGCGTAGTCAACTTCATGTGCAACCAACCTAGTTCTTCATCGGCGTGGTGGCCGTTGGGCCCTTGATGCGGTCAGGATGACGAGGTTAGTGGAGGAGAGGAGTCGCGCCCTGCTCGGCGTGCCTTTTCTCAGCGTCTTCAGCCATCTCGGAATATGGACCCCGCCCGACGACCTGCACGCCATCGCCCGATGCCCAGGCCGTCCAGGCGACTGGCGCCCTGGTGGAGGACAACGTGGGCGCCCTCGTCGGGGCCTTCCCGGCAGGATAACGATGGGCGTGATCGTGGCTCTTGATGAAAGGCGGTGTGCGTGGTGAAGCGTATTGTTGTGAGCGAGAGGCGATGGGCGAGCGGTGACGCCCGGCCAACAGTTCGGGAGGTGCCCTGAGGATGCATTGGGTGATTTATCCATTTTTGCGCGCCGTTCCTGTTTCCTTACCTGCCGCGAATGAGAGCTCAGGTTTTGCCACGGCGGTTGTGAGAGCATTTTGGAGGGGAGCCCTCATTATAAAACTTGTGTTACTGCGTATTAGTAGATGCTATATCCGAAATGCGCCTGCGCCATAGCTGGCTTCAGTTACCTTTGTCCCGTCACGGGCCCTGAGATGATAACTGTGGAAAATATGGCGTCTCAAGTGTCTCAGTGGAACCCGTGGATCTGTAGTAAACCTCCCCGAGAGGATCTGGCGTGGCGATCTGGCTACTGCATAAGCTAAGCCCAACCGGCTACGAGAGGCTCGAGGGCAATGAGCAAAGCGATAACGAACACGGTGCTCGACGAGACCACCCCTTCCCAAACACACGCCAATCTCAAATTGAATCCAACCCAAATCCGGTAGAGAAAGTGACAACAAAGGAAAAACAATGAAAGCAGAAAAAGGCGTAAACCTGTCATTCTTCCGCAGTAGAGCTAGAACACTGCCACTAGGTGGGAGGGAGCCCGGAACTGAGGCGGCACCCACGAGACTCGGGGCATGTACAGCCCTCATTATTACGTGAGAGTTTCTTGGTGGCGTGGGCTTCACGAAGCGCTGGGCCTTCTTCACAGGTGCCAGCCTTTCTTCATATGTGAACAGAGGCCCCATGCGCTTGTGCCTCTAGTGCCATCAGCGACAACCACGGAAACAAGGGCGCGGCCAGATGAGTAGGCGGTGGCCAGTAGTTCCCAGTGACCACAGGGTCCTCCTTGAGGCAGGCCTGAGGCACCTCCCAGTGAGAGGCCTACCTCCTGAGAGCATGCCTTGCTCGAGCACGCCCAGTGGTGATGCCCATCGGCCCCTCTCCTGCAGCCCAGCGCCCTCCACGAGGGTGGGAGGCTGAGGCCAGGGCAACAGCCTGTTGTGGCGACCTGCACCTCCTGCGATTCATGATTAGCGTATGCCTCTCTCGAGAATTAGCGGCACCCGATAGTCATTGCTTCCAGCGTGGCGGTGGGGCCTTCACAGGGCTCTGGAAGAGCTCGGCCATAACCTCGTCCCCCGGCTTGGGGTGAGGCAAGCCTTGTCCGCCTTCATCTTTGGTGCCCTTGGTCCATCATGTGGAGCACGTATTCTTACAGGCCCATCATCCGGAAGGCCACGCCATAGTGCTCAGCGTGCCATGTAGCTCTGCTTGAGGTGCCCACACAGGGGTGTGGCGGCAGTGTGCCCACTGGGGCCGTGGAGTGCATGTGAGTCCTTTCATCGCGGCCAGGCGAGGCGGCAGCGCTGCCCAGTCTGGTCCAGTCTTGACAACTGTTGGTGTTGGAAGTAACCTGGAGCCTGCTGACGGCGTGTGGAGACCCAGCAGCGTGCCGCCACGGACTGAGTGGGAGCTGGGTGCAGAAGGGATGAGCCCCGTGGCAAAGCCTAGGAGCTACGCCACCCGCTCTGCGCTGACCGCGTCGCGCCGCCTTCCGGTGACACCTGCTGCGGATAGCTCCGGAGCCACCGTGGCGCAGACCCTCGATTCGCTTTGCTCCGGCGGTGTGCGGCGTCGCGAGCCTTGGCGTGGTTGGAAACCCTACGCTACCGACGCGCTTGCCCGCTGCAAAACTATCGAAGCCTGTCCAGCGTCGCCCAGCGGCCCCTGTGGCGAAACGTAAGTGCGCGCCCGTGACGGCTGCTCGTGCGTCGTAGACCAAGCCGCCCGGGGGCCAAGGTTGCCCAGCTTTGGTCACGGACATGATGATGATGATGCTACAGGACCGCGAAGCGGCGGGAGGTGGATCGGCGCGCCTACAGCGCGCCAAATGCCGGTTTCGGGTTCGGCGGACCCTTGAGTTGAACACTTTGAGATGCCGGAAATCTCGCCTCTACCTACCTGCACCCCCGCCTCGCTAGGATCTAAACTGAAAGGAACAACACAAGAGACACAAGGTTTATACTAGTTTGGGCCACCATTGTGGTGTAATACCCTACTCTAGTTTGTGGTGTGGTGGATTGCCTCTTGGTGATGGTGATGAACAATACAAGGAAGAACAGCCTCAGCGAGTGCATTTCTTGGCAGAGCGATGAACTGCTTGGAGGAGTTGGATGCGCTCTCTCTCTCTCTCTCTCTCTCTCTCTCTCTCTCTAGATTGCTCGGCCTCTAGCTCTGTGCGGATCCGGATCAGGCTGCCTCTACCATGTGGGAGGCTAGTCCTGTTATATAGGCAGAGGCCACAGGGCCTCTTCCCAAATGTTAGCGGAAGAAGCGCCAACAATTTAGCCATTTGAAGGGAACATCTGGTACACTTATCTGACTAAAGTTGGTCCTACTTTGTCAGAAGGCTCTGCAGGTGGCCTTGGCTTGGGCTCCTGATGACTTCATTCCTGCCGTTAGGCTGGTCTTGGTCTTATTGCACGAAATGGGCGCCTTTGCTTGATGCTCTCGCTGCGCTTGCTCCCTTGCACCAAAGAGGAAGGAGGACACTAAGCGGGCTGAGGCGCCACTCCCAGGCGCCCTTAGTAAATCATGAAAGCACGTCATGGGCACCTCGTGAGGTTGAGGTACCCGCCTTGATCTCTCTCTGCCTCTCGCTGTGAGCCCGGCTGATGAGGCCGTGCCTAAGGAGGCTCCTGCCGCCTTGAAATCTGGCCCCTCGCGAGGTCTTGAGCTTGTGTTGATGAAGATGGGCCGTGATAGGCCCCCCTTTGAGCCACGTCGCGGGCCGCGGAGCAGGCAGTCTGGGGGCGCCCGTTCCCGGCAGCCGCCACAAGGCGTTCGACTACATCAACCGCGTTAACCTGCGCTTCGCTTTTGGTCAGCGAGTACATGGACACCTCTCCCCCTCTGGTTGCTATGCATCTCCAAGATAGATCTTGCATGATCGTGGGAATTTTTTGAAATTACATACTTTCGTTCCCCTCGGTGGCATCAAGAGCCAGGTCTGTCACGTAGATGATATGCATGAGTAGAACACAAAGAGTTGTGGGCAATAATAGTCATCTTGCTTACCTACCAACGTCTTATTTTGATTGGCGGTATTGTTGGATGAAGCGGCCCGGACCAACCTTACATGACCACATTCATGAGACCGGTTCCACGGACGGACATGCAACTAGTTTTTGCATAAAGGTGGGCTGGCGGGTGTCTATTTCTCCAACTTGGGTTGAATCAAATTTGACTATGGCGGTCCTTGTTGAAAGTTAAAACAACCGAGTTGACAAAAAATCATTGTGGTTTTGATCTTGAGGTAAAAGCGGTTCTTGCTAGAAGCCCCTAACAGCCACGTTATCTTGCAACAACAAAGTAGAGGGCGTCTAACTTGTTTTTGCGGCGCATGTTGTGATATAATATGGTCAAGAACATGATGTGATATGCGTTATTGTTAAGTAAAAGTTATCGACAAGCTGGCGGGAGCCTTATGGTTTATCCGGCTTTATTGTATGAAATGCAATCGCCATGTAATTGCTTTACTTTATCACTGTCATTGGCGATAGTTGTAAAGCAATAGTTGAGTGCGGCAACAGCGGCCTTCGATGGAGATCAAGGTGTCAAGCGGTGGCGATGGAGATCATGGCGGTGGTTTGTAGATGGAGATCAAAAGCACAAGATGATGATGGCCATATCATGTCACATATTTTGATTGCATGTGATGTTTATCTTTTATGCATCTTATTTTACTTAGCAAATGCAGCGGTAGCATTATAAGATGATCCCTCACTAAATTTCAAGGTATAAGTGTTCTCCCTGGTATGGACCGTTGCTGGTTTGTTGTGACAAGACACCACATGATGATCGGGTGTGATAAGCTCTCGTTCACATACAGCAGGTGTAAGACAGTTTTGCACATGCAGAATACTCGAGGCTAAACCAGCAGGCCCTAGCATGTATACGGATATGGCCTCGGAACCTTTGAGGCCGAAAGGTCGAGCGTGAATCATATAGTAGATATGCTCAACATAGTAATGTTCACCATTGAAAACTACTCCGAGTCACATGATGATCGGACATGGTTTAGTTGATATGGATCACGTGAGCATTGAGATGACTAGAGGATGTCTATCTAAGTGGGAGTTCTAAGTAATATGATTGATTGAACTTTAATTTATCATTGAACTTAGTCACGATAGTTTTGCACATCTATATTATTTGTAGATCGATGGTCAGTGCTACCGTTCCTTGAATTTTAATGCGTTCCTAGAAAGCTAAGTTGAAATATGATGGTAGCAACTACATGGCTGGGCGTCATGACGCATGGCAAGCTAAATCTGATGACTAATCGATAGCTCGATGTGCCATGCTTCTGACTTAGAATCGGGACTTAAAAAACATTTTGAACATCATGGAGCATATAAGATGTTCCATGAGTTGAAATGAATATTTCAAGCAAATGCCGAGTTGAGAATATGAAGTCTCCAACAAGTTATATAGCTCAAGATGGAGGAGAATAGTTACATTGGTGAACACATACTCGGAATATCGGGTACCATAACCACTTGACTCAGCTAGGAGTTAATCTTCAGGATGATAGTGTCATTGTGAGTTCTTCAATCACGCCACCAAGCTATAAAAACCCGTGATGAACTATAATATGCAAGGGATGGAGCAGACAATTCCGAGCTCTTCTCAATGCTTAAGGCTGCGGAGGTAGAAATCAAGAAGGAACATCAAGTGTTGATGGTTAACAAGACCACTAGTTTCAAAAAAGCGAAAAGAGGAAGAAGAAGAACTTCAAGAAGAATAGCAAGCAAGTTCTTTGCTCAGGGAAGAAGCCCAAGTGCGGACCTAAGCACTGGCCCAGGTGCTTCTCTGCAAAGGAATGTTCCTGGAAGCGGAGCACCCCCAAGTATTTGGCGGATAAGAAGGATGCAAAAGTGAAAGGTATATTTGATATCGTGTTATTGATGTGTACCTTACTAATGCTCGTAGTAGCGCTGGGTATTTAATCTTTGGTTACATTGCTCATATTTGCAACTTGAAATAGGGCTATGGATGCGAAGATTGGCTAAGGAGCGAGGTGACGATGCGCGTCGAGAAATGGTTCCAAGGTCGATGTGATGCGTCGTTGGCGCTACCTCTACATCTACCTTGGGATTAGTTTTAGACCTAAAAATTGTTATTTGGTGCCATCGTTGAGCATGAACATTATATCTGGATCTTGTTTGATGCGAGATGGTTATTCATTAAATCGAGAGAATAATGGTTGATCTATTTATATGGTAATATCTTTTAAAGGTCATGCACCCTTGATGAGTGGTCTATTTTGTTGAGCCTTGATCGTAGTGATACACATATTCATAATATTGAAGCCAAAATATGCAAAGTCAATAATGATAGTGCAACTTTTTTGTGCACTGCCATTTAAGTCATATTGGTGTAAAACATGAAGAAACTCCATCTGATGGGCTTTTGGAATCACTTGATGCTACGAACCATGCCTCATGGGCAAGATGATATAAGACTACATTCTCAGAAACAATGGGCGAGCCAACGACTTATGGAAATAATACATCTTGATGTATGCGGTCCGATGAGTGTTATAGCGCCCGGTTCGATCGCGTGTACGCCAGTTTTTTTGCTATCTTTGCCATCATCCTTGCGTGTTGCACTTTGCCATGTCATCATATGCATTTCATATCATGTCATCATGTGCATTTCATTTTGCATCGTGTTATCATGCATCCATCGAGCATTTTCCCCGTTGTCCGTTTGCAATCCGGCACTCCTATGTCTCCGGCGCCCCCTTTTACCTCTTTTCATGTGCGGGTGTTAGCGGTCTCGGAATGGACCGAGGTTGTCTAGCGGCCTTGGTATATGCGGTGAACGCACTGTCAAGTTTATCGCATTGACTCGTTTGATAGCCAATCGTTAAATATATAAGCGGCATCGTTGCGGTATTCTCGCCGGACGTTCGGTCTCGGAACGATCACGGGAACTCACTTCTCTTCTCTCCTCTCAGCCGAGGCCTCTCTTCACAGCCCCTAGTTCCCCCTACGTAGGAGCATACGATCGCGATCGTGGGGCTAAAACCCCAAAAACCCTAGCTATGTGCTATAAATGGACACCTTGTCCATTTTGGGCATCTAACCCCCCCCTACCTCTAGCCTTCCCCTCCTCAGTTCGCGCCCCCAATCATCGCGCCGCCTTCTCCTTGATTTCCGCCGCCGACGACCTACCCGCCACTTGGCGCCGTCGATGTGCGCCATCACTGCGCCGCCGCAGCCTCCAGCCTCCTCCTTCCCCTGCTTGCGTCGCCCCGCGGCTTCGTCACCGTCGCGCCGCCGGGGGAACCGCTTGACCAGATGGGCCTGAGCCGTGAGACCTGCCGCTCGCGCCATCCTTCCCGAGCAACCCGTGCTCGCCCGGCGCCGCTCCATGCTCCTCCGCCCTGCACCTCGAACCGCCGAACCGCCGCGACCATCTCGACCAGTCCGCCTCCCGTCGCCTCTCTGCTCTCTCTCTGATCTCTCTCTCTCTCTCCGCGCCGCCACGAAATGGATGGATCGGATCTCGTTCATATCCGGACCTCTTGATCCCGCTGCTTCACCCGCTCGCCATAGCCGCCGCCTTCCCCATTTCGGGAGGCGATCCCCTCACGATTGATGCGTTGGCCGTGGGCATATCCGCCGGCCCATCATCTGGCATCCCCACCCGATCCGCCGTCTGGGCCAAGCCCGTGGGTGAGCAGCCCAATCCTCCGCCGTCGCTATCTGCGTCCTTTTTTCAAAAATCTGCTAAGTCCCGAGATTTGCATATTTTCATGCATTTTCATTTCTGTGCATGTAGCTCCGTTTCTGTGTAATATGTCAAAATGTTCGTCCCGATGAGTAGATCATTTCATCTCATTGCATCATTTTCATTTGAGATCATCTTGATGCCGAAATGCTGTTAGAAAGTGCTATGTGATTTAGTTTGATTCTTAACAGAACATACTTTTGTCATTTTGCCATGATTGATGTGTGCACCCTATGAATTTGAGTCCTACATGTGTTTTGTAATATGCCATGACATCTTTCCAGGGGTGTATGCCATGTATTTTTGATCTCTGTGGTGACTAGCACAACATGCAAACTAGGTGTCTTGGTGTTGCTGATTTCAATACTGTTTCTTGATATTTTCATGCCATGTTAACTTGATGCTACCGAGTTCCATGCATATTTTGAGATACTTCAGTAAGGGTGTTTTGTTCTACATGTCTTTCTCTATCCATCTTGTTTTGCAATTAATTATAGCTTGAGTCAATCGAGCTCTACTTTTGCTATAAAATGTTTCCAGATTGTTTACATGTTATTCAATTTTGCCAAGGTTGTTGTTATGATCCATGCACCCTATGAACTTGTTCTTGCCATGTATAGCTTCTATATCTTTCATACTGTTATTGCTAGTGGTTCCATCACCAACCTGCTCTTATTGTTCTGCCATGTTTGAATCATAATATATCTTGCCATGTTTACATGGGTGCCATCATATGATCCTTTTTGGCTTATGATAGTGATAAGACTTTTGTTCTATGCATTTAGTAGATTCATACCATGCCTTTGTTTGCCATGATAAGTTCCTGTAACATGTTGTTTGATAGCTCTAAACATTTGCAACTATTGTTATTTAATGCAAGCATTATTATTGCAATCTTGCCATGTCATTTGAGCATGTTCTAGTTGTTTTACGTTAGCTCAGTGTTCATGTTTTGTAATGCTTTACCTGTACATCATGCCCATGCCTTTTGTTATTATGTTGAGGTCAGCATGTTGTTTTGATGCTTACAATATGCCTACTTGCTGTTTTGGACGACTTGTCCTTTAAACTTGTAGGGTGTATGTGTTGAGACCTTTGCTCCGTTTGAGTGTTCTATATGAAACTTGCTTGATTTTGCATGTAGTTTCATATTATCATATTGAATCCATGTTTTGAGGTGTTTGCTTGATGTTTATGCATTTTATCAATGCCATGTTTAACTTGTTTTCTTATCTTCTTAGACCGTAGCTCGAATCTAATGAACTGAAACTTGACTAATTTCGTGTATATCATGTTGGTGCATCTTAACTTGCTGTTTAACTTGAACATAAGGTGTATTCAGATCTGGACCAATTTCAAATTTGCATATGAGGACTTCAAATTGCTCTATGTTGTTTGGCCTCATTTAAACTTGCTTTGATGTGTTGCTCTTGTTTGCATCATCTCTTGCCATGAGTAGCTTCATGTAGTCTTGTCATGCATCATGCTTGTTGTGCATCATGTCTTGTCTATGTGTGGTGTGTTTACCTTGTTGTTTCTTCTTGTTAGTTCTGTTTACGTTGCGATCGTGATTATTCTCTCGCAGTTCTTCATCGTTCATCTTCTTCATGGACTCGTTCTTCTTCCTAGCGGGATTTCAGGCAAGATGACATACCCTGGATCTCATTACTATCATTGCTATGCTAGCTGCTTCGTTTTATCGCTATGTTGCGCTACCTATTACCATTCATCAAGCCATCCCAATTGCCATATCGACCTCTAACCTTTTGCACCCTTCCTAGCCGTTGTTTGGCTATGTTACCGCTTTGCTCAGCCCTCTTATAGCGTTGCTAGTTGCAGGTGAAGATGAAGTTTGTTCCTTGTTGGAACATGGAGATGTTGTTCCTTGTTGGAACATGTTTACTTGTTGGGATATCACAATATATCTTATTTAATTAATGCATCTATATACTTGGTAAAGGGTGGACTCGGCCTTATGCAGTGTTTTGTTCCACTCTTGCCGCCCTAGTTTCCGTCATATCGGTATTATGTTCCCGGTTTTGCGTCCCCATACAAGCTTCCTATATTACCCTAAGCGTCACCAGACCTTAAGTGTAGTAGACCCTACGGGTTCGGAGACATCTTGAACATGGCCAGAGCGTTCTCGGTCAATAACCAACGACGGGATCGGATACCCATGTTGGCTCCCACATGTTCCACGATGATCTCATCGGATGAACCCGCGATGTCAAGGACTCAATCGATCCGTATACAATTCCCTTTGTCTAAGCGGTATTGTACTTGCGAGATTGATCGTCGGTATCGATACCTTGTTCAATCTCGTTACCGGCAAGTCTCTTTACTCGTTCCGTAACACATCATCCGTGATCAACCCTTGGTCACATGTACACAATATGATGATGTCCTACCGAGTGGGCCCGGAGATACCTCTCCGTTTACGGGTTGACAAATCCGATCTCGTCACGTATCAACCCAATGGTCACTTTCGAATACCTAGTGCACCTTTATAGTCACCCGATTCGTTTGTGGCGTTTGATACACCAAAAGCACTCCCTCGGTATCCGGGGAATTGCGATCTCATGGTCTAGGAAGAGATACTTGACATTGGAAAAGCTTTAGCATACGAAGAACTACGATCTTTGTGCTAGGCTTGGATTGGGTCTTGTCCATCCATCATTCTCCTAATGATGTGATCCAGTTATCAATGACATCCAATGTCTGGTTGGAAACCATAACCATCTATTGATCAGCAGCTAGCCAATAGAACTTGCTAGGGACATGGTGTTGTCTATGTATCCACACATGTATTTGAGTTTCCTATCAATACAATTATAGCATGGATAATAGCGATTATCATGAACAAGGAAATATAATAATAATAACTAATTTATTGTGCCTCTAGGTCATATTTCCAACAAAGGAATCTCATCGTAGTCAACTCCTTGAACTTATGAAAACCTTTCCGCAATAAGTTGAGCTTTGTGAAGCAGTAACATTACCGTCGTCGGTCTTCTTCTTGAAGATCCATTTATTTTCAATGGCTTGCCGATCATCGGGCAAGTCAACAAAGTCCATACTTTGTTCTCATATGGATCATCTCAATTTCATGTTCAAGCCATTTAGTGGAATCTGGGCTCATCATCAACTTCCTCATAGTTTGTAGGTTAGTATGGTCTAGTAACATGACTTGAGCGAATTCCATTACCACTCTAGTGCGGAACATACTAGTTGACCTCAGAGGTTCGGTAGTAACTTGATGAAGTTTCATGATCATCATCATTAGCTTCCTCATTAATTGGTGTAGGCATCACGGAACTATTTTACGTGATGAACTACTAATTCAGAAGGTACAATTTCATCATCAAGTTCTACTTTCCTCCCACTCACTTCTTTGAGAGAAACTCCTTCTCTAAAAGGATCCTTTTAGCAACAAAGATTTTGCTGGATCTGTAGAAGGTGTAGCCAATAGTTTCTTTTGGGTATCCTATGAAGGCGCACTTCTCGATTTGGGTTCAAGCTTATCATCTTGAAGCTTTTTCACATAACATCGCAACCCAAACTTTAAACGGCAGCTTAGGTTTCTTGCCAAACCACAGTTCATACGGTGTTGTCTCAGATTTGATGGTGCCCTATTTAGTGAATGCAAGTGTCTCTAATGCATAACCCCCAAAGCGATAGTGGTAAATCGGTAAGAGACATCATAGATCACACCATATCTAATAAAGTATGGTTACGTTCGGACACACCATTACACTATGGTGTTCTAGGTGGCGTGAGTGTAATTATTCCACATTGTTTTAAATGAGGACAAACTCGTAACTCAAATATTAGCCTCCAATCAGATTGTAGAAACTTTATTTTCTTGTTATGATGATTTTCCACTTCACTCTGAAATTCTTTGAACTTTTCAAATGTTTGGACTTGTGTTTCATTAAGTAGATATACCCATATCTGCTCAAATCATCTGTGAAGGTCAGAAAATAACGATACCATGTGACCTCAACACTCAATGGACCGCCATCGATATATTATTTCCAATAAGTCGTTGGCTCGCTCCATTGTTAGGAGAACGGAGTCTTAGTCATCTTGCCCATGAGGCATGGTTGACATCAAATGATTCATAATCAAGTGATTCCAAAGTCCATCGCATGGAGTTTCTTCATCGCTTTACACCAATATGACCTAGCGGCGGTGCCAAATAAGATTTGCACTATCATTATCAACTTTGCATCTTTTGGCATCAATATTATGAATATGTGTATCACCATGATCGAGATTCAACAAAATAGACCACTCTTCAAGGGTGCATGACCATAAAAGATATTACTCATATAAATAGAACAACCATTATTCTCTGATTTAAATGAATAACCGTCTCGCATCAAACAAGATCCAATATAATGTTCATGCTCAGCGGCACCAAATAACAATTATTCAGGTCTAAAACTAATCCGAAGGTAGATGTAGAGGTAGCGTGCTGATCATCGATCCATGGACCGGAACCATTCGACAGCGTGTCATCACCTCGTCCTTAGCCAATCTTTGTTTAATCCATAGCCCCTGTTTTGAGTTGCAAATATGAGCAGAACCGGTATCAAATACCGAGGCTACTACGAGCATTATAAGGTACACATCAATAACATGTATATCAAATATACCTTTGTTCACTTTGCCATCCTTCTTATCCCAAATACTTGGGGCAGTTCGCTTCTAGTGACCATCCCTTTGCGGTGAAGCACTCGGTTTGGCTTAGGTCAGACTTGGGCTTCTTCCGGGAGTGGCAACGCGCCATTCTTCTTGAAGTTCCCTTCTTTCCTTTGCCCTTTTCTTGAAACTAGTGGTCTTGTTAACCATCAACACTTGATGCTCTTTCTTGATTTCTACCTCGCAGCTTTGAGCATGCGAAGAGCTTGGGAATTATCTTATCCATCCTTGCATATTATAGTTCATCACGAAGCCTTTGTAGCTTGGTGGCGTGATTGAAGAACTGTCAATAACACTATCATCGGAAGATTAACTCCCAGTTGAGTCAAGTGGTTGTGGTACCGGACATTACGAGTATGTGTTCACTTGCAGGCTATTCTCCTCCATCTTGCAGCTATAGAACTTGTTGGAACTTCATATCTCTCAACTCGGGCATTTGCTTGAAATATTAACTTCAACTCTTGGAACATCTCATATGCTCCATGTTCAAAATGTCTTTGAAGTCGATTCTAAGCGTAAAGCATGGCACCTTGAACTATAGTAGTCATCAGACCATGTATGCAGGCGTTCCAGCGTCTACATTCTTGGAGGGCTTTTCACCTAGCGGTGCATCAAGGACATAATTCTTCGTGCAGCAATGAGGATAATCCTCAAATTCGGACCCGATCCGTGTAGTTGCTACCATCATCTTTCAACTTAGCTTTCTCTAGGAGCGCATTAAAATTCAAGGAGCGGTAGCACGGGCCATTGATCTACAACATAGATATGCAAAACTATCGGGACTAAGTTCATGATAAATTAAGTTCAATTAATCATATTGCCAGAACTCACTTAGATAGACATCCCTCGAGTCATCTAAATGATCCGTGATCCATATCAACTAAACCATGTCCGATCATCCGTGAGATGGAGTAGTTTTCAATGGTGAACATCTCTATGTTGATCATATCTACTATATGATTCACGTTCGACCTTTCGGTCTCGGTGTTCGAGGCCATATCTGTACATGCTAGGCTCGTCAAGTTTAACCCGAGTATTCGCGCGTGCAAAACATCTTGCACCGTTGTATGATAATAGAGCTTATCACACGATCATCACGTGGTGTCTCAAGCACGACGATTGTGTAGCGATGCATACTCGGGAGAACACTTATACCTTGAAATTTAGTGAGGATCATCTTATAATGCTACCCCGTACTAAGCAAAATAAGATGCATAAAAGATAAACATCACATGCAATCAAAATATGTGACATGATATGGCCATCATCATCTTGTGCCTTTGATCTCCATCTCCAAAGCACCATCATGATCTCCATCGTCACCCGGCTTGACACCTTGATCTCCATCATAGCATTGTTGTCTTCTGCGCCAACTATTGCTTCTACAACTATCGCTAGCATAGTGATAAAGTAAAACAATTACATGTGTGCATTTCATACAATAAGCGACAACCATAAGGCTCTGCCAATTGCGATAACTTCTACAAAACATGATCATCTCATAAAATATATCATCATGTCTTGACCATATCACATCACAACATGCCTTGAAAAACAAGTTAGGCGTCCTCTACTTTGTTGTTGCAAGTTTTACGTGTTCTGCTAGGCTTCTAGTAAGAACCGTTTGAAGAAAATATGCCCTAGAGGCAATAATAAAGTTGTTATTTATATTTCCTTATATCATGATAAATGTTTATTATTCATGCTAGAATTGTGATAACGGAAACTTGATACATGTGTGAATACATAGACAAAATAGAGTGTCCCTAGTATGCCTCTACTTGACTATTTCGTTAATCAGAATGGTTAAGTTTCTAACCATAGACATGTGTTGTCATTTGATGAATGGGATCACATCATTAGGAGAATTATGTGATGGACAAGACCCATCCATTAACGCATAATGATGGTTAAGTTTTATTGCTATTCCTTTCTTCATGACTTATACATATTCCTTTCACTTTGAGATTATGCAACTCCCGAATGCGGAGAACACCTTGTGTGCTATCAAATGTCTAGCGTATGGGTGATTATAAGATGCTCTCTGGTGTCTACGAAGGTGTTTGTTGGATAGCATAGATCGAGATAGGTTGTCACTCCAAGTATCGGAGGTACCGCCTTGATCTCTCCGCCTCCTCGCTTGTGACTTGACTGATGAAATTCGTGCACGAAGAATCCTGTCGTCCGCCCTTGATCTGGCCCCTAAGGGTCTTAGCTTAATTGTGAAGATGGGCGTGGCGGGCCCCCCTTTGAAACCCGCCCATGGTATGTGAGCGAGAGCAGAATGCAAAGGCCCCGTTCCCAGAGCAGGGCTTATAGCCCGAGCCCAAAGCGCGCCAGTCTAGCGGCGAGAAGCGAAACCGTCTTGGCGCCACAGGCCCCTAACAAGCTGCGGCCTTAGGCGGCCGTGTGGCGTTGATTGGGCGTAAACGCCTTTGTTCCCCCACGCCTCCTTATTTTGTGCCATGCTAAGCGGACTCGTGGCCGCACCAGGCCCGCTCCCCGCTTCGCTGCTCGGCCGTCCCCACTCTTCCTCCTCTCGAACTCCGGCTTACTCCCAATCAATCTCAAACCTCCCCTTCGTGCCATGGCTCCGTGAAGAAGGAAGAGGAAAAGCCCATGCCCCGCCACCTCGCTTCGCCGTGGTAGCCCCCTTCGGTCGATCATACTCATCGAGAGGGCACAGGCAAGGTCAGCTCGGCTTTGGACCATCTTCAGCGAATGCGGGCGAGAGAGCGGCGACTGGCCCGTGTCCTCTCCATCGGCGGGATAATCACGAGGTCGGTATTTTTGCCGGCATACGTAGGCGGGCTAGTTCCCCCCTTTTCCGATTTTTCAATGCTGTGCTCTCCCACTGCTCAGATCCATATGATGCGCGGGTCCAAAATCCATCACTCTTCTTGCGGTCTTCGCCTTTGTTTGGCGATGATGGGCATCCTTCCTCGATTGCCTTCTGCGCCACTTCTTCTCTCTGCCTTATTGGCCCCAATGCTCGGGGTGTGTGAGCTTCATTGCTGCATCTGAAACAATGGCGAGTTGATTTCCTTCCTCCTACACTTTGGAGTTCATGCGGCGGTGGCGTACATGGGCGATGGGGTGCCCGGCCCTAACTGCTTGGAGCCATCTTTACTCTTGTCCCCAATTCGGTAGGGGCAGGAGGCAGCTCACAGTTCAGCTTGTCTTAATAAAGCGCCACTTTGCATTCTTGAGAGCTTCGGCGTGGCGCCCAAGGTGGTGAGGTTCTGCTATCTTGCGTGTTGCCCCTCTCCGCGTCACTCTCGCGGATGTGGGCCGGTAGGCGTGAACCGTGTGAGGCTCGGGGAAGAGACTGGCGCTGAAGCAGGAAGGTGCTCTTGGAGTCTTGGCGAGGACCCCACCCTGGCGGCATCCGACATAGAGGCCTTCTTGTACCTCTGCCCGAGCAGGCGACTTTATATCAGATGCCGTCTTCGTGAATGGGGGCTGCGCCCAGCCTCCGGGGGCCTCGCGAGAACCAGGTGGTGGCCGCCCCCCGATGCGGCCGCAGCGGCTCTTCCTCAAGTGGCGGGCGGGAGGCATGGGCCAGCGAGAGGCGAGGCCTCCGTAGGAAGTGGCGGCGCCGGGCGGCGCTCTTGAGGGCAGCTCGTGAGCCCGGGCTGCAGCGGTACAGGGGTGGCGAGCAGCTGCCCGCGATGCTGGTGAGCCTCTCAGGCCCCAGTTACTCTTCTTGGTGAGGTGGTGCCGGCGTGCATGGTGAGGCGCCCGGCGGGTCGCCTCGGCGCTCCTCCCTCGTCGCGGGGTGACCCCTGCGCTCAACTCTTGGCAGCTTCTGCGTGGACTTTGAGGCTCTTGGGAGAAGGCCTTGGGTGGCGATTACCCTTGTCACTGCTGAGCGTAGGAAATGCCGCCCAGGATGAGTAAGCCTTCCCTTTCTAGCTCTGATCCTTCTATTGCTTTTCTTGATCCTTGCTGCGAGGCCTTCCCGCCAAGCTCACGGAGATGGCGAGGCCATCCCGGCTCCGCCCTCTCCACCATCTTGAGCACTCCGGCAGCGAGCCCTCGTGGTGAGGCGGTCGGAGGGCGAACCATCCTAAGGCGCCATCGCGGCCCGCTCGCCTCATGACCCTCCTTCCACCGAGCTCTCGTGGCATAGCCAGCTGTGTTCAAATGCAGTCTTGACGCGATTGGCTGAGGTATTCCCTGCGCTCTTCTTTGGGGATGGGCTGGCTCTGGCGGGCTTACAGCGGCGTGCCAGGCCGTGGCGGCGCCAGCCCCAACCCCCCCAGGAGGATCGGTCGTGGCCCAGCCGCTTGGGGCGGATGATGGTGTGGAAGGCGTGCCCAGCCCGGGGCGTCGCGCTCTTCTCAAGGGTTTCTTGAATGGCGATCACGGTGAGCCTGTAGTGAAAACTCGTGATGAGGCGTGCACTTGGCCGAGGCTGCGCTGGGCTAGCAGGCCTTGGTGGCTGTTGTCGCCTGCAGCGCCATCGGCGTGATCTTGACAATGGGGAGGCCAAGCGTCGCTGGTGGCCTCAAGATGACCATACCCAAATCACTTCTATCTTTGCTTGCTAGATGCCGCTCTTTTGCTATGCCTATCTGAGTTACCTACCACTTGCTAAATCATGCCACCCACATTGCCATGTCAAACCTCTAACCATCCTTTCCTAGCAAACCGTTGTTTGGCTATGTTACCGCTTTGCTCAGCCCTCTTATAGCGTTGTTAGTTGCGGTGAAGATGAAGTTTGTTCCTTGTTGGAACATGGAGATGTTGTTCCTTGTTGGAACATGTTTACTTGTTAGATATCACAATATATCTTATTTAATTAATGCATCTATATACTTGGTAAAGGGTGGAAGGCTCGGCCTTATGCAGTGTTTTGTTCCACTCTTGCGCCCTAGTTTCCGTCATACGGTGTTATGTTCCTTGATTTTGCGTTCCTTACGGTTGGGTGATTTATGGACCCCTTGACGATTCGCTTTGAATAAGACTCCTCGGCAAAGGCCCAACCTTGGTTTTACCATTTGCCACCTAAGCCTTTTCCCTTGGGTTACTGGAGACTCAAGGGTCATCTTTATTAACCCCGGGCGGTGCTCCTCCAGTGCTTGGTCAATACCCTTGCGGTGCCCCGAGGCAACTTGGGTATCTTCGGTTGCCGTCGTAGTGTTCATCCGGTGTGCCACGAGCGAGATATGTGCAGCTCCTATCGGATTTGTCGGCACATTGAGGTGACTTGCTGGTCTTATTTTACCATTGTCGAAATGTCTTGTAAACGGGATTCGAGGCTGATCGGGTCTTCCGGGAGAAGAATATCCTTGTTGACCGTGAGAGCTTATGATGGGCTAAGTTGGGACACCCTGCGGTATTATCTTTGAAGCCGTGCCGATTTATGAGGCAGATGGGAATTTGTTAATGTCGGTTGTAGAAAACCCAAAGTTGATCTTAATTAAAATACACCAACGGCGTGTGTAACCGTGATGGTCTCTTCTCGGTGGTCGGAAGTGAACACGATGTTGGAGTTATGCTTGATGTAGGTTGTTCTAGGATCACTTCTTGATCATAGTTGTTCGACCGTGCTTTTGCCTTCTCTTCGCTCCCATTTGCGTATGTTAGACACCGGATATGCTGTAAACTTCTGCGCTCCACCTCACTACCTTCTCCTACCCATAAGCTTAAATAGTCTTGATCTCGGGTGTGAGATTGCTGAGTCCCGTGAATCACAGATACTTCCAAAACCAGTTTGCGGTGCCGATGAAACCGTGCGGTGGCGCATCCGAGCTCAAGGAGGAGCTCAATGAAGATCTTGTTCATTGTGTTGTTACGTTTGAGTTGATCGATAGTGGAGCCAGTTGGGACGATCGGGGATCATGTAGCATTTGGGGTAGTCTTCTTTTATTTTGGTTCCGTAGTCGGACCTTGAGTGTATCTGGATGATGGATGTTTATTTATGTATTGTGTGAAGTGGCGATTGTAAGCCAACTATGTATCTCTTTCCCTTATGTATTACATGGGTTGTGTGAAGATTACCTCACTTGCGACATTGCTTTCAATGCGGTTATGCCTCTAAGTCGTGCTTCGACCGTGGGAGATATAACCGCATCGAGGTACAAGTTGGTAATCGAGCCATCCCGACTTAGGAGCCCCACTGCAGTCGAATCGCTGGCGTTGTTGAGTCTAGAACAAAATGTTTTGAGTCTTAGGATTATATATATCGGATAGTAGGATTCTTTTTACTCCTCGGTCCCTTAATCGCTCTGGTGAGGCATCCTGCGTAAGTTTTGACTCTTTCTCTTCTCAAATTTCACTAAATTCTTTTTAGGATCACTGGTATCTTGGAATCGTTCCGATGGTTTTGTGGCGAACATTGTTCTTGGTGCCTCGACATTTAGGGGTTGTGGCGGTGTCACGGGGAGTTGAGCTCAGGTGTTGTCGTCATAATTTTATCGTTCTTTACGGAATACTTGAGCTTTGACATCGAAAATCTCTTTTTGCGAGTTGTTGGTGAGATAACCTCGATAACCGATCTTGAGCGAGCTCGAGTATTGCCATAACTTCATATAACGGATGCTTTTGAAGGTTGAGGTAAGCGATTTCGAAGGTTTCTTGGTTATGTGTTGAAGGATGGATACATTTGGATCTAGGTATTGTTAGTTTGGGTGATATATTTTGTGTCCCTTGTCCCCAACACTGATTGCATAACCAGAAAGTTTGGGAGTTTATAAGTGAATTCAAGTATTCGTGGATATCTTTCCAGAGCACATGATACGATATGGGATCTATCATATGTTTGTTTCCGGCTTCATGCAAGCCAAATCCTTTGTTTTGTTCGTTTGTGGTATTCAAGTTGCTTCAATGCCAAGTGTTGATTCCATACCTTATTCTAAGCGGTGTTCTCATATTTCTATGTGGATGCTAATCCTTCTTGTTCATCAAGGTGCGTCTTTTCAATCCTTTCCAACCGTGTGCTTCTCTCCAATTAAATCCGATCATTCCAACATTCGCAAGATCAATTCTAAGCTTTTCTCAGCGGTGTTCATTTCATCGACCCAAGTTGCCTTTGTTTCCCACCCTCCACCCCTTTTTCTTCAAGGACTCAGATTTCTTAATCAAGTATCCATTTTATTGAGGAAGTTTCTTCATTCTTTTCCTTTAAATGTTTTATCGGTGATTTCTCGTGAAGGCGCTAAGGAAGCTTCAACCTTATCATTGTTCCATTCTAATTTTCTTCTCCGATTGGATTTAGTTCAAGATTTGATGTTGATCTTATCCCTTTTCCTCTTTTCACAATGCTTTCCCATTCGATGCCAATTAATCATTCACCTCTCGCTATTCATTTGTTACGGAGTGTTGAAGATATCTCGAAGATTCGTGTTTCCACTCTGCATCAATTCTAGCTATTTCGAGTCTTACCTTATTCAGCCATTTAATTCAACGGCGCAATCTATCTTTTAAACGTTCACGGTGTTTCTTTTGAGTGGGCCCTAACCACATGTCTTTTCGAGGATCTTACGACTCTTCTAATTTTCCGGAGCTATTCCCAAATTCTTTTGAAGTTTGGCGTAAGAATGAATTATCATCGATCATAGCTTTCTCCAAGATCTTTCAAATTCTTTTCATCGTTGGTTCAACCTTTCTAATTTTCATTCGGATGCCTCAACAATTCATGGTGGTGTTTCTCGTCGTCATTCTGAATTTTGAAGACCGAAGAAGAGTTTCTCTTTAATCTTGCTCCATTCTCTTCAAGATTCATGGTTCTAACCGTGCCATCCTCATAATTGTTTTGATTGTGAGAATTCTTTTCACCCATCGGAGCAATTCAGAGTCTTTTCAGTTTGATTCTTGAGCCCATCATCTCAGAATTATTCATTCCAGCTTTCAGCTTGTTCTCCAAATCTTACCGGTGCATCATTCAAGTATTCTCTAATCAGTTCATGATCTCTTTGTTCTCATGTATCTAAATTCTGTCAAGTATCTTTATTCGTTTTCTAATTATTATCGGTGAATTGGCCTTTGCTACGTTCATTCTCAATTCTTACGTGGTTAGTTCAAGATTTCACTTCCTTCATTATCATATCAATTCATTTGTTGTTTCCAAACCCACGGTGGTTCCATCAATACCTTCTCAAGTTTGCACTATATCTCTATCTGTAATCATTTTCAATGAGAATAAGTAGTATGCCAAATCCATTGCTTGCCATCAATTTAATTGGTGAAGGATCAGCATAATGTAATTCTTATTCTTGTTTCATCGAGTAAGTTCAATTCCTTATTAGGAGGTTCATCAAAATTCTCGATTTCATTTGTTCATCTTTCTTTCCGGAGTTCCAAGTTTTCTCGGTTATATAATTTCAAAGCTTCATCTTATCCTTGAAGGCTTCACCTTGTGTTGTCAACTTCTCTTCCTTTTATCATCCTTTTATTTACGGAGTTCTTCATGGAGGCTCTACATGATGGTTAGTCAAGGATTCTTTTCATTCTTCAATTGTTCTTCAAGATTTTTCTCGAAGTTAAGATCCATCAAGCTATACTCAAAATTAACATGGTGTTCAACACATGTTTTGCTTTGAGGAGTTCAAGTATTCTTCTTCTTGCATTCGAAGTGCAATTCTTTCTACCTTATCTCTTGAGATGGTGTTATGTCACTCTTGGCAATTTCTCTTAGTGTTTCATGATTCACATGTTGTCAAGAATGAGATATTTAAATCCATCAATCTCTTCATTGGAGTTATCTTGGGTTATATTTCACCTAAAGCTTTCCCTAAGGATTGTTGCTATTTATGGTGCTTATAAATGACCCAAGTTCTTCATTATCCTCTCGGTGATATAAGTTTCTCGTCTCTTGTTGATCTTAATCCAATCAATGTTTCCGTTAGTGGCGGGTTGTCACCTCATAATTTTGAGATGTGTTCCATAAGCCCACAACAAGCTTGTTGTGCGTCCAAGACCGATGCTAAGAAGACTTCCATATATTCGGGTTTACGCCGTATGTTTCATTTTACCTTTTTTATTTTTGCATTGCATCATGTCATCATGCCATCATCTCATAAATCTTTTGCAACAACTAATAAATTGCATAGATCGTTGATCTATTTAAATCGAGGATATTCACATGGTGATTTCTATTTAAAACATATTCTAAGTCTCCTACTATTATTAGGAGCTATAATAAAATTATTCCATTTATTTGGAATTAACCATAACACACTTGCAAATTACCCCATGCCCAAATTCTTGTCCACTCATTTCTTTTCTCCCCCTTTCTTTCTTTGCTTTTCTGTTTTGGAACAGATTTGAAGAAGGGAGGGAAGACCAACCCAGCCCACTACCTAACCAGCTAGACCAGGCCGGCCCATTTGCCCTGGAGGCGCTACACCCTCTAACCCCTAGCCGAGGAGGCATCGCTCGATCCCATCTCCTCTCCTCGATCCCCTCCGCCCACCCACGCAGCCCTCGTTCCCCTCCTCTCCGTCGCCTCTCCCGTGCCACGCCTCGCGCCTCCACCTCCTGCCGCCGCAGCTCACGCGCCCCTTCTCCTCCTCGCGACACCTCCTTCGGCTGCTCGTGCTGCACCTCCGTCCATGACTTGTGCAGCCATTCGCACGAGGCCCACGCACGACCCCTACTGGAGGACATGCCCAGCTGCGCCTTGCTCCCTCCGGCCGCCAATCATCGTCACGCCCTGCGTCCCTGCGCCTGCTGCCTCCTAGAAGTGCCGCGTCGCCATTCATCTTCAACCCGGGCGCTGTCCTCCTCCAACCCGTCGAGAATCCGGTGGCCTCCCACACCTTGCCCGTTCCAGCGGATCGACTCGGTGGTCCGTCCTCGTCGGAGTTGACTGCATCACGGCCACCGCCAAGGCGAGGCGTGCCGCTGCTGCCTTTACGCATCGTTCGCCATGTCGGCGAGCCCGCGCAAGCCGTGTTGACCCGTCGGTGTGGATCCCATTCGGCACCGCTTCCCTCATTGCTCCGGTCCAGGGCCTCGTTTGCATCCTGCTGCTGCCTTGGCGCCATCGATGCATCTTCATGGGAACCTGCCAAGTACCCTGGTTGCCCCAAGCAACACCATAGCGTCAAGTACCTCTACCGATGACTCAAGCGTCTCGAACCATGTACCACGGCGAACATATGCGGCTACGACGACCCAAGACCACGAACAACTACCGTCGCCGCCGTGTACCACTACTTCCACGGCGTCCGTGACGCTACTTCCTCTACACGCTTGAACCCGATCCACTCGAGAACCTGCGCTTCAAAGGTATAACGCCGAGGCGACCTTCGAGAATGAATGTGTGTGGTATGAGATGCCGTGTTTGCACCATGTCGAGTTGTTCCTTGCGCGTTCCTCATTGCCTTGCCGTCGACGCGTGGGAACCCGTAACGGGATCACCCACCATCTTGCATGACGCTCTCCACACTTTCTTTTGCACCGACATCTCAATCAAGTTACGGGACGGAATGTTGCCGTGGCACCATTTTCGTTTGCCGCGTGGCACCCTTCGTTCCGCCATGGTGACCAAATGCTTCATAACATGCTCATGTCAACATTTTCATAAAATTGCATAAAACTTGCATATGTCATCCGCATCATGATAACAACATTTAAATGTTTATATTTGTTGTTTCCATTAATTTGCTAAATGCATATGGGATTTACGGTTGTTGTTTGTTATATCAGCCCCATTTAAATTGTTTAGATGGTATAGTTTTGTTATACTTCACCTTGCCATGTTAACCAACATTTAATATTGTTGTGTTCCTAATCGGAGTGAACTAAATAATTGATGTGGTGTTTCATCAATATGCAACTCGTTGCATATTGAGCTCCACTAATTGTAGGATTGCTTGTGCACTTTTGCCATGCCATGCTATTTAAACCGGGCATGCATCATACTTGTTTGTGCATCATGCCATGTTTATGTGATGGTTGTTTACTATGTTGTTTGATTCTTTCGGGTTGCTTCTCTCGTTAGCGGTTCCATTCCGGAGTTGTGAGATTCGTTCGACTACGTCCGTTTGTCTTCTTCATGGATTCGTTCTTCTTCCTTGCGGGATTTGAGGCAAGATGACCATACCCTCGAAATCTCTTCTATCTTTGCTTGCTAGATGCTCGCTCTTTTGCTATGCCTATGCTCGATGCCTATCACTTGCTTATCATGCCACCCACATTGCCATGTCAAACCTCTAACCATCCTTTCCTAGCAAACTGTTGTTTGGCTATGTTACGCTTTGCTCAGCCCCTCTTATAGCGTTGTTAGTTGCGGTGAAGATGAAGTTTGTTCCTTGTTGGAACATGGAGATGTTGTTCCTTGTTGGAACATGTTTACATGTTAGGATATCACAATATATCTTCTTTAAATTAATGCATCTACATATTTGGTAAAGGGTGGAAGGCTCGGCCTTATGCAGTGTTTTGTTCCACTCTTGCCGCCTAGTTTCCGTCATACGGTGTTATGTTCCCGGTTTACGTTCCTTACGGTTGGGTGATTTATGGGACCCCCTTGACGATTCGCTTTGAATAAGACTCCTCCGCAAAGGCCCAACCTTGGTTTTACCATTTGCCACCTAAGCCTTTTCCCTTGGGTTACTGCAGACTCAAGGGTCATCTTTATTTAACCCCGGGCGGTGCTCCTCGAGTGCTGGTTGAACCAGTAATCTGAGGGGCCACCTCGGGGAACTTGAGGCTTGGTTTTACTCGTAGGATGTCTCATCCGGATGTGCCTGAGCGAGATATGTGCAGCTCCTATCGGGTTTGTCGGCACATTCGGTGACTTTGCTGGTCTTGTTTTATTCTTTCGAAATGTCTTGTAGTCGAGATTCCGAGGCTGATCGGGTCTTCGGTGAAGGAATATCCTTCGTTGACCGTGAGAGCTTATAATGGGCTAAGTTGGGACACCCTGCAGGTATTATCTTTGAAAGCCGTGCCCGGTTATGAGGCGAGATGGGAATTTGTTAATGTCGGTCGTGAAAACCGAAGTTGACCTTAATTAAAATACATCAACGCGTGTGTACGTGATGGTCTCTTCTCGGCAGTCGGAAGTGAACACGATGTTGGAGTTATGTTTGGCGTAAGTAGTTTCGGATCACTTCTTGATGCTACTAGCTTCCGACCGTGCCTTGCTTCTCTTCTCGCTCTCTTTTGCGAATGTAGCCCCATATATGCTGTAAACTTCTGCAGCTCCACCTCACAACTCTGTCCTACCTATAAGCTTAAATAGTCTTGATCTCGGGTGTGAGATTGCTGAGTCCCGTGACTCACAGATACTTCAAAACCAGTTTGCAGGTGCCGATGAAACCGTGCAGGTGGCGCTCGAGCTCAAGGAGGAGCTCAATGAAGATCTGTTCATTGTGTTGTTTCGTTTTAGTCGATCGATAGTGGAGCCAGTTGGGACGATCGTGGATCTGTGTAGCATTTGGGTAGTCTTCTTTTATTTTGGTTCCGTAGTCGGACCTTGATTGTATCTGTATGATGTAATGCTTTACTCATGTATTGTGTGAAGTGGCGTTGTAAGCCAACTATGTATCTCTTTCCCTTATGTATTACATGGGTTGTGCGAAGATTACCTCACTTGCGACATTGCTTTCAATGCGGTTATGCCTCTAAGTCGTGCCCGACCGTGGGAGATATTGCCGCATCGAGGCGTGACACTTGTTCCTTCGTTGTTGATAATCCAACAACTCCGTTCTAGCATTTCTTGTAAGCGTGCTCTTTCAAGATCTTGTTTCCTTCGTCATTCCATTCCATTCTTTCATTTCTTAGGAGGCATTGTGATGTTGCTCTCTTGACCCATCATCTTGTTTTGTCATGATCATGTTCTTCTCCTTGCTTCTCTGTTTAGTCGAGTGTCATGTTTTCATTGAGTTCTCTCATCTTATCAAGTTTTGCAGCTTCCTCAACTTTGAGAGCTGTCTGAAATCTTTCTTACCCCTGTACCATTCTTTCAATAGTTAGGATGGTTATTTGATTTCATCAAGTATCATCCCATCTTCTCAAGTTCATGTTCAATTCCTTCCATTTGATGAGTGCTGCCAAAATTATATCATTCTTATTCATTCTTATCTCGTTTCAAGAGTGGTTCCAATTCCTTCTTGTCCATTGTACTCGTCATTCATAGCTTTGCAACCCCAAGGTTCACATGGTGTTCCTTGTTTCTATTTTCTCTTGGAATGCTCTCAATTTTGTTCAAATCTATTGTGTTATTCTTTCAAGTTTTCAACCTCTCGAGGTTCATTGGTTTCCTTCGTTTGTCAGCGAAGCAAGCGTGTCTTATCTCTTTCTCTTCGCTTCTCTCGGCGCCATCCTAGATCTCGGGGCGAGATCCTCTTGTATGTGGAGTGTTGTAGCTTGCAGACCGCGATCGAAGACTTCCATATTTTTGTGACCTCCGTGTGTTTTATTTGTGCTTGCTCTATTTATTTTTACATTGCATCATGTCATCATGCCGCATGTCTTTTAATTTTAAAACCTCAACTAAATAAACTGCATAGATCTTTTGATCTATTTAAATCGAGGATACTCACATGGTGATTTCTCTTTAAAACATATTCAAAGTCTCCTACTATTATTAGGGAGCTATAATAAAATTATTTCATTTATTTGGAATTCACCATAACACAATTGCAAAATATCCCATGCGTTATTATCTCAATTCTTGGTCTCCAACCTTGTCCATAATTTCTTTCATCATTTTGGAGCTCACAAAAATCTCAGCATTTTGGACACTTCAAACAAGTCCTAGTTCAAACCCATTTGAGTGAAACTCAAATGAGTTTGAATTACATCTTTCAATCATGACTTTTCTATTTTTCTTGGAACAAGCACATTTTTGTGAGTTCGAGAAAATTACCAGCGTGTCCAACTTCTTCCCCTAACCTCTCTTTCTTTTCTTTCTTTTCTCAGTTTTTTCTTTCTTTAGAGTGAGAGAAGAGCCCGCAGCCATGCCGGCTGCTTCCCATGATCCATTTGGCCCAAGGCCACCTAACCCTCCTAACCCTAGCCGCCATAGAGCCCGATCCCTCTCCATGATCTCCCTCGTTCCCTCTTGCCGCCACACACATATGCGCATCGAGCCAAGGAAGGCTCCTCACCTTGATCCATGGCCTCTCTTTTCCTCCTGCCGCCTTGCCGGCCGCCAGCGCCCGACCACCCATTCCTCTGCCGCCCGTGCGTCGTTACGGCGGAGCCCATCTCCTCCGTCCATTCCCATCGCCCGCTTCTCGGTCTTCTTCACCTCCCGCGTCCTCTGCTGCCTTGTCGCCGTCGAGCTGCCTGTGATGCGACCTCGCCCGCCCTTCTTGCTGCCGTGTGGAATCACCAAAGGCCACATAAACCTTCCCTTGCCCTACTTCTCCTCGTGTGACCTGACCGTCCCTGCGCAAGTTAGCAGTGCCACCGACCATTGTTCCCTTCCTCTCCCTCGGCGCCTCGTCCCGAGCTCCAAGTTTACCGCCTTGCTCCTCCCTCACCCGTCTGTCAGAGCCATGGCCCCGCCCCATGGAGTCCACCGGCTGGACCCGCCGGAATCGAATGAGCCCCATGCACCTTCCGCCTGACCTCCACCACCGCTTCCTTGCTGCTACCCACCAAGGCTCCTGTGTTGCTTCGTCTTTGGACCGACAAGATCGACTACACAGCTGCAGTACCCTCTTGCATAAGACCGTCTCGGACATCGCCAAGTACCTCTACATGCGAGATGCATAAGACCCTCTCGGATCAACAAGTACCTCTCAGGCGAGCGTGTACAACTACCTCGCGAAGACCGTCAAGTGTACAACTACCGCCGCCATTGATTCGACA
Organism: Aegilops longissima; assembly: GCA_021605205.1. Lineage (NCBI taxonomy): Eukaryota > Viridiplantae > Streptophyta > Magnoliopsida > Poales > Poaceae > Aegilops > Aegilops longissima. Next base: position 39,212 of record JAHIAM010007015.1, read on the forward strand.
AGACAACATGTACAACTACTTCCACTACCGTCGACACGTGAACAACTACTTCCCCGACGACCGTGAATGTCTACTTCCACTACGTCGCGAGAACAACTACTTCCCCTCGACCCTTGAGTACCACTACTTCCCTAGGCGAGATCGAACCACTCCGAAATGCGCTTTGAAGGTATAACCGAGGCGACCGCCGTGAGCGAATGCATGTGTTGTATGAGATGCTCATGTTTACCGTGCCCGTTTGCTTCATGCGTTCCTCCTTGTTTGCCTTGCCGTCGACCGTGGAAACCGGTAGTGGAGCACCCCCATATCTAGCATGTTCCGCACATCCCGCTTCCTTTTGCACGGTATCTCCAGAGCTACGGAACCGATATGTTGCCGTGGCATCATTTGGATTCGCCGCCGTGGCACCCTTTTTGTTCCGCCATGGTGACCAAATGCTTCATAACATGCTTATGTCAACATTTTCATAAAATTGCATATAACTTGTATATGTCATCCGCATCATGATAACAACATTTAAATGTTTAAAATTGTTGTTGCATTAAATTGCTAAATGCATATGGGGATTTACGGTTTGTTGTTTTATATCCGGCCCCATTTAAATTGTTTAGATGGTATAGTTTTGTTATGCTTCACCACTTGCCATGTTAACCAATATTTAACATTGTTGGGTACATAACAGAGAGAACTAAATAATTGATGTGGTGTTTTGTCAATATGCAACTTCGTTGCATATTGAGCTCCACTAACTTGTAGTTTTGTTTGTGCATATTGCCATGCCATGCTATTTAAACGGACATGCATCATACTTGGTTGTGCATCATGCCATGTGTATGTGATGGTTGTTTACTATGTTGTTTGCTTCTTTCGGTTGCTTCTCTCGTTAGCCGGTTTCGTTCGGAGTTGTGAGGATTCGTTCGACTACGTCCGTTTGTCTTCTTCATGGACTCGTTCTTCTTCCTTGCGGGATCTCGGGCAAGATGACCATACCCTCGAAATCACTTCTATCTTTGCTTGCTAGATGCTCGCTCTTTTGCTATGCCTATGCTCGTTACCTACCACTTGCTAAATCATGCCACCCACATTGCCATGTCAAACCTCTAACCATCCTTTCCTAGCAAACCGTTGTTTGGCTATGTTACCGCTTTGCTCAGCCCTCTTATAGCGTTGTTAGTTGCGGTGAAGATGAAGTTTGTTCCTTGTTGGAACATGGAGATGTTGTTCCTTGTTGGAACATGTTTACTTGTTGGGATATCACAATATATCTTATTTAATTAATGCATCTATATACTTGGTAAAGGGTGGAAGGCTCGGCCTTATGCAGTGTTTTGTTCCACTCTTGCCGCCTAGTTTCCGTCATACGGTGTTATGTTCCTTGATTTTGCGTTCCTTACGGTTGGGTGATTTATGGACCCCCTTGACAGTTGCTTTGAATAAGACTCTTCCAGCAAGGCCAACCTTGGTTTTACCATTTGCCACCTAAGCCTTTTCCTTGGGTTCTGCGAGACTCAAGGGTCATCTTTATTTAACCCCGGGCGGTGCTCCTCCAGTCTGGTCCAAATTAAACCAC
>JAHIAM010007016.1:0-52527 GCA_021605205.1 Aegilops longissima
GAGATAGGGTTTGGGCGGGCAGGCCGGCTCGGGTGGGCTGAAGGCAGGGCTCCGCTTATAAAAGCGCCCAGCGGAGTCCGCTCGAGTGCTGCCCGGTGAGGCGGTCTTGCGTTTTTTTAAATAATTCTGGCGTGAAAAAAAAATCAAAAGAAGTACTAAGCGGACTCCAAAATCCGAAATAAAATTTTCCGGCTTCTAAAATCAAATAAAAATGAAAACTCCAAAATAAAATATTATTTGATTTTATTATTAAATCTTCATTATTTCTTTATTTTGGGAAAGTCATTTTATTCCTCTCTCATATTTTGTAATAGAAATAATTGAAGATAAAATAATTAAAATCAAATGATCCTATTTTGAAAATCTGAGAAAACTCAAATATGAAAATAACGAAAATCCCCAACTCTCCCGTGGGTCCTTGAGTTGTGTAGAATTTCTAGGATCGAGCAAAATGCAAAGAAAAAAATGATATGCAATGATGCTCTATGTATAACATTCAAATTGAAAATTTGGGATGTTACAAACCTCTATAAGATGAATCTAGCCCTCGAGATTTGGGTTAGCTAGAAAATAGGTGAGGTGGTCTTTAAGCAAATCTTCCTCTCGCTCCCGGTGGCTTCATCCTCGGTGTGGTGGCTCCCTGAACCTTGCAAAACTTAATGACCTTCTTTGCGGGTGACTCTGTTGGCATACTCCAAAATCTTAACGGTTTCTCCTCGTAGGTCGAATCATCATTCAAGCTGAATCGATTCGTTGCACGGTATCTCTCGGTGGTATATCGGCCATCTCTGCGTGACACTTCTTCAAGCTGTGAAACATGAAACACATCATGAACTCCGACAATCCTTGGGTAATTCCAACATGCGCAACTTCTCCATGCGTTCCAAAACACGATAAGGTCCTACAAATCGAGGTGCTAACTTTCCTTAAATCCAAAGCGGCTTAACTCCTCGAAGTGGCGATACTCGAAGATAAACTCTGTCTCCGACTTCGTATTACTGTCTCCTTGCGTTTTGAATCCGCATAAATTTTACTGTCTTGTTGGGCTACCTTGAGCACATGTCGTGAATCAACTTTACTTTACATTTGGACTCCTTAATCAAATCCGATCCAAACAATGGCGGTCTCAACTTCATCCCACAACAGCGGGGTGTTGGGTAGCGTAGTAATTTCAAAAATTTCCTCACGATCACGCAAGACCATGGTGATGACATAACAGCGAGAGGAAGTGTCGTCCACGTACCCTCGTGAGACCGGCGAGGCGTTATATTAGCGGTTGATTGATGTAGTCGTCGTCTTCACGATCCGACCGATCCAAGCATCGTTACTCGGCACCTCCGAGTTCTTGGCACCGTTCAGCTCGATGGCGATCCCGGGCTCCGATCCAGCAAAGCATCGGGGAAGGAGTTCCGTCGGCCTGACGGCGTGGTGGCGATCTTGATGTTCTACCGTCGCGAGGGCTTCGCCTAAGCACCGCTACAATATGACCGAGGTGGAATATGGTGGAGGGGCACCGCACACAGCTAAGGCGATCACGAAGATCAACTTGTGTGTTCTAGGGTGCCCCCTGCCCCGTATATAAAGGAGCAAGGGGAGGGCGGCCAGCCCTTGGGGCGCACCAAGGGAGGAGTCCTCCTCCTAGTAGGAGTGGGACTCCCTTTCCTAGTCCTACTAGGAAGAGGGAAGGGGAAGAAGAGAGGAGAGGGAGGGAAGGGGGCTGCGCCCCCTCCTAGTCAGTCGGACTCCCCATGGAGGGCGCACCACCTCTGGTGCAGCCCTCTCTCTCCCTCTTGGCCCAATAAGGCCCATAACTTCCCGGGGGTTCAGTAACCCCTCCGGCACTCCGGTTTTCTCCGGAAACTTCGGAACCTTTCGGTGTCGAATATAACCATCAATATATCAATCTTTATGTCTCGACCATTTGAGACTCCTCGTCATGTCGTGATCACATCGGGACTCGAACTCCTTGGTACATCAAAATACATAAACTCATAATAGCAGTCATTGAAACCTTAAGCGTGCGGACCCTACGGTTCGAGAACTATGTAGACATGACCTAGAACTATTCTCGGTCAATAACCAATAAGCGGAACCTGGATGCTCATATTGGTTCCTACATATTCTCTGAAGATCTTTATCGGTCAAACCGCATAACAACATCGTTGTTCCTTTGTCATCGGTATGTTACTTTCCGAGATTCGATCGTCGGTATCCAATACCTAGTTTAATCTCGTTACGGAAAGTCTCTTTACTCGTTCCGTAATACATCATCTCACAACTAACTCTTTAGTTGTAATGCTTACAAGGCTTATGTGATGTGTATTACGAGAAGGCCTAGAATACCTCTCCGACAATCGGAGTGACAAAACCTAATCTCGAAATCGCCAACCCAACAAGTACCTTTGGAGACACCTGTAGTACTCCTTTATAATCACCCGATTCGTTGTGGCGTTTGGTAGTACCAAAGTGTTCCTCCGTAGCAGGAGTTGCATAATCTCATAGTTACAGGAACATGTATGGGTCATGAAGAAAGCATTAACATACTAAGCGATCAAGTGTTAAGCTAACGGAATGGGTCATGTCAATCAGATCATTCAACTAATGATGTGACCTTGTTAATCAAATAACAACTCCTTGTTCATGGTTAGGAAACATAACCATCTTTGATTAACAAGCTAGTCAAATAGAGGCATACTAGTGACATCTGTTTGTCTATATATTCACACATGTATTATGTTTCCGGTTAATACAATTCTAGCATGAATAATAAACATTTATCATGATATAAGGAAATAAATAATAACTTTATTATTGCCTCTAGGGCATATTTCCTTGATCTCCACTTGCACTAAGTCAATAATCTAGATTACAAAGTAATGATCCTTACACCCATGGAGTCTTGGTGCTGATCATGTTTTGCTCGTGGAAGAGGCTTAGTCAGCGGATGCGCAACATTCAGATCCGTATGTATTTTGCAAATCTCTATGTCTCCCACTTGGACTTGGTCCCGAATGGAATTAGGCGTCTCTTGATGTGCTTGGTCCTCTTGTGAAATCTGGATTCCTTTGCCAAGGCAATTGCACGATATTATCACAGAAGATCTTCATCGGTCGATGCACTAGGTATGACACCTAGATCGGAAATGAACTCTTTCATCCAGACTCCTTCATTTGCTGCTTCGAAGCAGCTATGTACTCCGCTTCACATGTAGATCCATACGGCGCTTTGTTTAGAACTGCACCAGCCGCAGCTCCACCGTTTAATAAAAACACGTATCCGGTTTGCGATTTAGAATCGTCCGGATCGGTGTCAAAACTTACATCGGCGTAACCATTTACGACTAGCTCTTTGTCACCTCCATATCGAGAAACATATCCTTAGTCCTTTTAGGTATTTCGGGATGTTCTTGACGCTGTCCGATGATCCACTCTGGATTACTTTGGTACCTTCCTGCCAAGCTTACAGCTAAGCATCGTCGAGTCTGGTACACAGCATTGCATACATGATAGAGCCTATGGCTGAAGCATAGGAACATCTTTCATTTTCTCTCTATCTTCTGCTGTGGTGGGGCATTGAGTCGACTCAATCTTACACCTTGTAACACAGGTAAAAACCTTTCTTTGCACGATCCATTTTGAACTTTTCAAAACTTTATCAAGGTATGTGCTTTGTGAAAGTCCAATCAAGCGTCTTGATCTATCTCTATAGATCTTGATGCCCAATATGTAAGCAACTTCACGAGGTCTTTCATTGAAAAACTTTTATTCAAGTATCCTTTTATGCTATCCAGAAATTCTATATCATTTCCAATCAATAATATATAGTCCACATATAATATTAGAAATGCTCTGAGCTCCCACTCACTTTCTTGTAAATACAGGCTTCTCCAAAGTGCTGTACAAACCCATATCTTTGATCACACTATCAAGCGTTTATTCAACTCGAGAGGCTTGCACTGGACCATAAATTGATCGTTGGAGCTTGCACACTTTGTTAGCACCTTTTGGATCGACAAAACCTTCGGTTGCATCATATACAACTCTTCTTCTAGAAATCCATTCAAGAATGCAGTTTTACATCCATTTGCCAAATTTCATAATCATAAAATCGGCAATTGCTAACATGATTCAGACGGACTTAAGCATCGCTCTGGTGAGAAAGTCTCATCGTAGTCAACCCCTTGAACTTGTGAAAACCTTTTGCAACAAGTCGAGCTTTGTAAACAGATTACATTACCATCAGCGTCGGTCTTCTTCTTAAAAATCCATTTATTCTCAATAGCTTGCCGATCATCGGGCAAGTCTACCAAAATCCATACTTTGTTCTCATACATGGATCCCATCTCAGATTTCATGGCTTCAAGCCATTTTTTGAATCTGGGCTCACCATCGCTTCTTCATAGTTCGTAGGTTCATCATGATCTAGTAGCATGACTTCCGAATAGGATTACCGTACCACTCAGTGCGGATTTTGTTCTGGTTGATCTCTGAGTTCGGTGACAACTTGATCTGAAGTTTCATGATCTTCATCATTATCTTCCTCACTAACTGGTGTAGGTGTTACGAAACTGATTTACGTGACGAACTACTTTCAATAAGGGAGCTGGTACTATTACCTCATCAAGTTCCACTTTCCTCCCACTCACTTCTTTCGAGAGAAACTCCTTCTCTAGAAAGGATCCATTTTAACAACGAATGTCTTGCCTTCGGATCTGTGATAGAAGGTGTACCCAATTGTCTCCTTTGGGTATCCTATGAAGACACATTTCTCGATTTGGGTTCAAGCTTATCGGGTTGAAGTTTCTTCACATAAGCATCGCAACCCCAAACTTTCAGAAGCGACAACTTTGGTTTCTTGCTAAACCATAGTTCATAAGGCATCGTCTCAGCGGTTTGGGCGGTGTCCTATTTAACGTGAATCGGCCGTCTCAAGAGCATAACCCCAAAATGATAGCGGTAAATCTGTAAGAGACATCATAGATCGCACCATATCCGATAAAGTGCGATTCGACGTTCGGACACACCATTGCGTTGTGGTGTTCGGGTGGCGTGAGTTGAAACTATTCGCTTTGTTTCAAATGTAGACCAAACTCGTAACTCAAATATTACGCCTCCACGATCAGATCGTAGAAACTTTATTTTCTTATTACGATGATTTTCAACTTCACTCTGAAATTCTTTGAACTTTTCAAATGTTTCAGACTTATGTTTCATTAAGTAGATATACCCATATCTGCTCAAATCATCTGTGAAGGTGAGAAAATAACGATATCCGCCCGACTTCAACATTCATTGGACCACATACATCCGTATGTATGATTTCCAATAAATCTGTTGCTCTCTCCATAGTACGGGAGAAGCGGAGTTTTAGTCATCTTGCCCATGAGGCACGGTTACATAAGTGCCAAGTGATTCATAATCAAGTGACTCCAAAGTCCATCGACATGGAGTTTCTTCATGCGTTTTACACCGATATGACCTAAGCGGCGATTGCCACAAATAAGTTGCACTATCATTATCAACTCTGCATCTTTTGGTTTCAACATTATGAATATGTGTATCACTACTATCGAGATTCATTAAAATAGACCACTCTTCAAGGGTGCATGACCATAAAAGATATTATTCATATAAATAGAACAACCATTATTCTCGATTTAAATGAATAACCGTCTCGCATCAAACAAGATCCAGATATAATGTTCATGCTCAGCGCGGCACCAAATAACAATTATTCAGGTCTAAAACTAATCCGAAGGTAGATGTAGAGGTAGCGTGCCATTGCGATCACATCGACTTTGGAACCGTTTCCACGCGCCGTCACCTCGTCCTTTGCGGTGTTAAGCAATCCGTAGTTCTGTTTGAGTTGCAAATATTAGCAGAGAACCAGTATCAAATACCGGTACTCTGCGAGCTCTAGTAAGGTACACATCAATAACAAGTATATCACATATACCTTTGTTTACTTTGCCATCCTTCTTATCCGCCAAATACTTGGGGCAGTTCCGCTTCGGTGACCGATGCGCTTGCGGTAGAAGCACTCAGTTTCAGGCTTAGGTCGGACTTGGGTTTCTTCTCTGATCAGCAACTTGTTTGCTGTTCTTCTTGAAGTTCCTTCTTCTTCCCTTTGCCTTTCTTCTTGAAACTAGTGGTCTTATTGACCATCAACACTTGATGCTCCTTTTGATTTCTACCTCCGTAGCTTTTAGCATTGCGAAGAGCTCGAGCATAGTCTTTACTAACCCTTGCATATTATAGTTCATCACGAAGCCTTTGTAGCTTGGTGGCGGTGATTGAAGAATTCATCAATGACACAATCATCCGGAAGATTAACTCCCGGTTGATTCAAGTGATTGTAATACCCAGACATTTTGAGTATGTGCTCCTTGATAGAACTATTCTCCTCCATCTTGCAGCTATAGAACTTATTGGAGACTTCATATCTCTCAATCCGGGCATTACTGTTGAAATATCAACTTCAACTCTGGAACATCTCATATGCTCCATGGCGTTCAAAGCGTCGTTGAAGACCAGTTCTAAGCCGTAAAGCATGGCACTTGAACTATAGAGTAGTCATCAGCTCTGCTTTGCGGACGTTCACAACTTCGGCTCGGCATCTGCAGCGAACTGTCACCCGGCGGTGCTTCGGGGCGTAACTTTTACGTGCAGCAATGAGGATTATCCTCGAGATACGGACCCAGATCCGTGTAATTGCTACCATCATCTTTCAACTTTGCTTTCTCAAGGAGCGCATTAAAATTCAACGGAACAACACACGAGCCATCTATCTACGATAAACATAGACAAGCAAAATACTATCGGTACTAAGTTCATGATAAATTTAAGTTCAATTAATCATATTACTAAAGAACTCCCACTTAGGCAGACATCTCTCTAGTTATCTAAGTGATCACGTGATCCAAATCAACTAAACCATAACCGATCATCACGTGAGATGGAGTAGTTTTCAATGGTGAACATCTTATGTTGATCATATCTGCTATATGATTCACGTTCGACCTTCGGTCTCCGTGTTCGAGGCCATATCTGTATATGCTAGGCTCGTCAAGTATAACTGAGTATTCTGCGTGTGCAAAACTGGCTTGCACCCGTTGTAGATGGACGTAGAAGCTTATCACACCGATCATCACGTGGTGTCTCGACACGACGAACTTTGCAGCGGTGCATACTCGGGAGAACACTACTTGATAATTTTAGTGAGAGATCATCTTATAATGCTACCGTCAATCAAAGCAAGATAAGATGCATAAAGGATAAACATCACATGCAATCAATATAAGTGATATGATATGGCCATCATCATCTTGTGCTTGTGATCTCCATCTCCAAAGCACCGTCATGATCACCATCGTCACCGGCGCGACACCTTGATCTCCATCGTAGCATCGTTGTCGTCTAGCCAACTATTGCTTCTCGACTATCGCTACCGCTTAGTGATAAAGTAAAGCAATTACATGGCGTTGCATTTCATACAATAAGCGACAACCATATGGCTCCTGCCGATTGCCGATAACTTCGGTTACAAAACATGATCATCTCATACAATAAAATATAGCATCACGTCTTGACCATATCACATCACAACATGCCTGCAAAAACAAGTTAGGCGTCCTCTACTTTGTTGTTGCAAGTTTTACGTGGCTGCTACGGGCTGAGCAAGAACCGTTCTTACCTCGCATCAAAACCACAGCGATACTTCGTCAAATAGACTCCGTTTAACCTTCTCAAGGACCGGGCGTAGCCTTTTCAGTTCAACTAAAGTGAGAGAGACAGACACCGCCGGTCACCTTTAAGCAGCGAGTGCTCATAGCGGTGAAACCAGTCTCGCGTAAGCGTCTGGCGTAATGTCGGTCGGGCCGCTTCATCTCACAATACCGCTGAACCAAAGTATGACATGCTGGTAGGTAGTATGACTTGTATCGCCCACAACTCACTTGTGTTCTACTCGTGCATATGACATCAACGCATAAAACCAGGCTCGGATGCCCTTTGTTGGGTAGCGTAGTAATTTCAAAATTTTCCTACGATCACGCCAAGACCATGGTGATGACATAGCAGCGAGAGGGGAGAGTGTCGTCCACGTACCCTCGTGAGACCGAAAGCGGAGCGTTATATTAACGCGGTTGATGTAGTCGTCGTCTTCACGATCCGACCGATCCAAGCACGTTACTCCGGCACCTCCGAGTTCTTGGCACACGTTCAGCTCGATGGCGATCCCGGGCTCCGATCCAGCAAAGCATCGGGAAGGAGTTCCGTCGACCGACGCGGCGTGGTAGCGATCTTGATGTTCTACCGTCGCGAGGCTTCGCCTAAGCACCGCTACAATATGACCGAGGTGGAATATGGTGGAGGGGCACCGCTGCGGCTAAGGCGATCACGAAGATCAACTTGTGTGTTCTAGGGTGCCCCCTGCCCCGTATATAAAGGAGCAAGGGGAGGGCGGCCAGCCCTTGGGCGCACCAAGGGAGGGAGTCCTCCTCCTAGTAGGAGTAGGACTCCCTTTCCTAATCCTACTAGGAAGAGGAAGGGGAAGGAAAGAGAGGAGAGGGAGAGGAAAGGGGCTGCGCCTCCCTCCTAGTCAATTCGGACTCCCCATGGAGGCGCACCACCTCTGGTGCAGCCCTCTCTCTCCCTCTTGGCCCAATAAGGCCCATAACTTCCCGGGGTTCGGTAACCCCTCGGCACTCCGGTTTATCCGGAAACTTCGGAACCTTTCGGTGTCAGAATATAACCATCAATATATCAATCTTTATGTCTCGACCATTTGAGACTCCTCGTCATGTCGTGATCACATCAGGGACTCGAACTCCTTGGTACATCAAAATACATAAACTCATAATAACCGTCATTGAAACCTTAAGCGTGCGGACCCTACGGTTCGAGAACTATGTAGACATGACCTAGAACTATTCTCGGTCAATAACCAATAAGCGGAACCTGGATGCTCATATTGGTTCCTACATATTCTCTGAAGATCTTTATCGGTCAAACCGCATAACAACATCGTTGTTCCCTTTGTCATCGGTATGTTACTTTCCGAGATTCGATCGTCGGTATCAATACCTAGTTTAATCTCGTTACGGAAAGTCTCTTTACTCGTTCGTAATACATCATCTCACAACTAACTCTTTAGTTGTAATGCTTACAAGGCTTATGTGATGTGTATTACCGAGAAGGCCTAGAATACCTCTCCGAGCAATCGGAGTGACAAAACCTAATCTCGAAATCGCCAACCCAACAAGTACCTTTGGAGACACACTGTAGTACTCCTTTATAATCACCCGATTCGTTGTGACGTTTGGTAGTACCCAAAGTGTTCCTCCGATGGCAGGAGTTGCATAATCTCATAGTTACGAGGAACATGTATGGGTCATGAAAAAGCATTAACATACTAAGCGATCAAGTGTTAAGCTAACGGAATGGGTCATGTCAATCAGATCATTCAACTAATGATGTGACCTTGTTAATCAAATAACAACTCCTTGTTCATGGTTAGGAAACATAACCATCTTTGATTAACAAGCTAGTCAAATAGAGGCATACTAGTGACATCTTGTTTGTCTATATATTCACACATGTATTATGTTTCGGTTAATACAATTCTAGCATGAATAATAAACATTTATCATGATATAAGGAAATAAATAATAACTTTATTATTGCCTCTAGGGCATATTTCCTTCACGGGGTCCTGCACCTCCTTCCGTACAAGGCTTCGAAAGGGTCCATCTTCAGACTGGTTTGGTAACTGTTGTTGTAAGAAAACTCCGCATACGGCAAGTTGTCATCCCAACTTGATCCATAATCCAAAGCGAAGCTCTAAGCATATCTTCCAAAATCTGGTTGACTCTCTTGGTTTGTCCATCATGCGTGGATGAAAAGTTGTGCTAAACTCGACTGGTTCCCAAAGTTTAGGTACAAGCTGCTTCCGAACTTTGAGGTGAATTGGGTTCCTCTATCGTCACGATACTCCTCGCAACTCCATGCAAACATACAATCCTTGTCATGTATATCTTAGCCAATTTGGCACTGCTGTAGGTAGTCTTTCTTTGGAATGAAATGAGCTACCTTCGTCAAACGATCGACTATAACCCAAACCGAGTCATAGCTTTGAGCGAGTCTGGAAATCCATGATGAAATCCATACCTAGTTTATCCCACTTCCATTCGGGTATAGGCAATGGTTGTAACAATCCTCTTTGGCTTACGATGTTACGCCTTCACCCTTTGACATACATCACAAACTGCTACGTACTTTGCAATATCTTTCTTCATTCCGGTCCACCAGAAAGTATTCTTCAAATCCAAATACATCTTGGTATTTCCTGGGTGAATCGAATATGGTGAATCATGTGCCTTTTGTAGAATCAACTTCCTGATCTCCGGGTCATTGGGCACATAAACACGGTCTTTAAACCATAGGGTATCGTGCTCATCCTCACGAAATCCCTTAGCCTTTCCTTCGCTCATTTTCTCCTTTATAGAGGCTATCTCTTTGTCGCCTTCTTCGAGCTTCCTGATCTTGTCCATCAAAGTTGGTGAATCTCCAATCTGATACATAGCCTCTCGGAACTATTTCCAAACATAGCTCTCGAAGATCCTCGGCTAACTCCTTTGGTATATCTCCCGTCATTAATGTGTTGACGTGACTCTTACAGCTCAACGCATCTGCTACAACGTTAGCCTTTCCGGGGTGATAATGCAATCTCATATCATAATCTTTGATGAGCTCCAACCATCTCCTCTGCCTGAGATTTAGCTCCTTCTGCGTGAAGATGTACTTCATACTCTTGTGATCCGTATACACCTCACAATGATTTCCAATGAGGAAATGTCTCCATGTCTTCAACGCATGCACTACGGCTGCTAACTCCGAATCATGCATAGCATAATTTAGCTCATGAGGCTTAAGCTGTCGTGAAGCATACAAAACAACTCTTCCCTCCTGCATAAGCACTGCTCCAAGTCCTCTGCGTGAAGCGTCGCAATATACCTCATAATCCTTGGTCTGATCTGGCAGAATTAACACTGGTGAGGTAACCAAACGTTTTTCAACTCTTGGAAACTAGCTTCACATTCCTCGGTCCAAATGAACTTGGTATCCTTCTTCAACAATTCTGTCATAGGCTTCGCAATCCTTGAGAAATTCTCAATGAATCTCGGTAGTATCCATGAGTCAAGGAAACTCGGATCTCTCCAACCGTCGTTGGCGCTTCCCGATTTATTCTGATGACAACTTTAGTGGGGTCTACTGATATACCTTCTCCGGATATAACATGTCCAAGAAATCCAACTTCCTTCAACCAAAACTCACACTTGCTGAACTTGGTGTACAACTGATGTTCTCTGAGCTTCTCCAGTACCAAACGCGAATGCTCCTTATGTTCCTCTTCATTCTTCGAGTAAACCAAAATATCATCAATGAACACCACGACGAACTTATCCAAAAACTCCATAAACACTTTGTTCATCATGTTCATAAAATAGGCAGGTGCGTTAGTCAGACCAAATGACATAACGATGTACTCATACAGCCCGTACCTGGTGGTAAAAGTCGTCTTAGGTATATCCTGCTCTCGAATCTTCAACTGATGGTACCCTGATCGCAAATCGATCTTGGAAAACACCTTAGCTCCTTGCAATTGGTCAAACAAATCATTGATCATCGGTAGTGGGTATTTGTTCTTAATGGTCACTTCATTCAATCCTCGATAATCAACAACCATTCTCAATGATCCATCCTTCTTCTCCACTAGAATACAGGTGATCCCCAAGGCGAAGAACTTGGGCGAATAAAACCTTTATCCAGTAACTCCTTAATCTGCTTCTTAATTTCCTCCAAATCTTGGGCTGACATCCTATCGGTCTCTTAGATATCGGCCCGATGCACGGCAATAGTTCAATCGAAACTCAATGTCTCTATCCGGTGGCATGCACAGCAACTCTTCGGAAACACGTCCGGGTAATCCCTTACCACTGGTACGTCCTCTGCACAACTCGATAAGGAATTTACATGTGCTCTCCTCGGCTCATTTGTGATACATACTTGATTCTCCTTCCTTACGGGGTGGTAAGCAAAATTGTCTTCTTGGCGCAATCGATGTTTCCTCCATACATCGACAACCAATCCATACCAAGTATTACATCCAAACCTTGGGATTCCAATATGATTAAATCCGTTGGGAAAACATGCCTCCCTATACTTAATGGCACTTGAAAACATCCTTGGTGGCCATATACTCCGCTCCGGTGAGCTTACTAGCATGGGTGTCTTAAGAGTTTTAGTGGGTAGGCTAAACTTATCCGCAAATCCTTGATATGAATGAATGCGATGCACCAAGATATAAAAAGAACAACTGCGATAAATGACTTAACCAAAACTTACCTATTTCGCATCCGGCTGAGCTTCAACCTCCTCCACAGTAACGTGGTTCACTTATCCTTTGTTGAAAGGGTACGGCTTCTTTCCTGAGGTTCCATTGCCATTTCCATTCTGGCCTTCTGGACAATCGTTTGCATAATGCCCAGTCTTGCGGCACTTAAAGCAAGTGATGTGGCTCAGGTCTACCTTGGATGGTGTTGACGGGTTGGTGCGGTTCTATCCATTGCTTCCTCCATTCCCGTTCCCATTCTTGGTGCCATTATGGTTGTGCGAGCTACCTCCTCCATGGGTATGCTGAAATTGTCCTCCTGGCTTCGGGGTAAAGCGAAGTTTCTGCTGAGTTCCAGAGTTATACTTTCCCTGTCCATACTTTCTCTTGCGATTGTCAATCTGCTCTTGCTTCCCTTCAATCATAAGCGCACGATCTACTAACTCCTGGTAGTTATTGAAGGTGGCTACCATCAACTGCATGCTCAGCTCATCATTCAGTCCTTCTAGAAACTTCTCTTGCTTAGCTGCATCCGTAGTAGCGTCATCGGGGCATAACGTGCTAGCTTATGAAATCATCTACATCTTGTGGTATCCGTCCTCCTTGGCGCAAGTTGCGAAACTCACGCTTCTTCATGGCCATAGCTCCTGCTGAAACATGGGCAGTATGGAAAGCTTGCTGAAACTAATCCCATGTGACAGTGTCTACAGGGTAAGTGGCTGTAAAATTCTCCCACCATGCTGCAGTGGGTCCTTCAATCTGGTGTGCGGCAAACTTCACTCTTTCTCCATCTGTACATCCTGCAGTGGTCAACTCCCTCCCTATCTTACGGAGCCAATCATCTGCAACAATCGGCTCGGTGCTACTAGAAAACACCGGCGGATTCAGCCTTAAGAAACGGGTCAAATGGTCAACAGGTGGTGGTGGCGGTGGGTTGTTGTTGTTGTTGTTGTTGTTGCCTTGGTTCTGTACCAATGTTTGAATCAAGGCATTCTGCTGCTGAATCAACTGAGTGATCTCTGGCGGGAAAACAAATCCGGGGTCGCGTCTCGGAGGCATCTGAGGGGTTTAAAGAAAAGAAGAGAATTTAGAATAGAATGAGGTCTAGAGAGAAACACTACCCGTATGCACATGAGACAAATCACACAATATCACTCCAATCAATTCAAACAAGGGCATACAACGGTCTATCTATTGTTACAAAGTGTTGAACTAAAACTAATATAACATGGGGGTAATCTACTACTGTTATGGTGGTCAACTAGAAAAACTGCTCCGATGAAGACTCCATGATATCTGCTCCAGCTTCATCTTCGAAATCATCATCACTAGGATCGGAATCGGTGTCGTCGATGATGATGTAGTTCTCTGGACAGGTGCTATCTTCATCTTCTCCTCCGGGTGCCGAATTTCCCATGAGTTCTTCAATCTTCTCCTTAAGATCGCCATTTTGTCTCACTAGAGCTACAATCTCCTCCATGTAGTCCTTGCAAGTGGCCTTCAGTTCTCCTTCTAGTTTGATAATCTTGGCTTTTGTTGTCTTCAACTCCATCATGTATGCGCACATCTGGTTCTCCTGACATCGAATGTGCTGGTTTAACTCCTGGATGAAAGCTGTAATGGATCGATCCTTCTTAGTGCCAACTATCTCCCATTGTTCATCTCGGCGTCCGCAAATCTGGTAGATAGTATCCTTGAGCTCTTCTTTGTAAACTTCTCCAATGCGTCCCATGGTTATGTGAGCTGCCATGCTCTTTCCGGACTCAGGTTGGTGCATTGAAAACACACTCTATGGGCTCCGTGATTGGCATAAGCGTCCTTAGGGAACTTGAGCTTGAATCTTCAGCGCTCTTCTTGGGTAAAGTGGAATTGTAAGTCTGGTGAAGCTTGGTAATCCAATGTTAAGGTACTTAGTGACTTCCTTCACGTGTCGTCCAAAGGGTGTATCCTCATCCATTTGAGTGAACTTGATCCTCGCTTAGTCATCCTAAAAGAGTAGAAAAGATGAGGAGTTAGAAATGAGAAGAGAGTAGTGATCTAGGGCTTTAGCTTAATGGTCGTGTCCTACGATCGGCGTGTGCTCGATACCATCTTTGTAGCGACCGGACCTCAAGCAGTCGATATATGTGCTCAGTGTCATCCACGGATCGATAATCTTGACACCACACAGTACTCGAAGGATTTATAACAGAGTAGCAATCACACACTTATTACAATTGAATGTCTCAAGAGAGAACTTAATAAAATAAATATGGCTTAAGGCCATCTAATAACGATAACAGCGGAAGGCTTGGAAGAATAAGCGAGTCCATCAACTCCAACGGCATCACTGAGTATAGAACCACGACCTATGCACCTTACTCGTCGTCTGAAAAGTCTGCAACATGAAACGTTGCAGCCAGCACGGTTGACACATGGAATATCTTGGCAATGTAACACATAGAGAATAATGGAATGAATAGCCTATACTACATGCATATATGGCTGGTGGAAAGCTCTATGGTTACAGTTTTGCATAAAGCCAATTTTTCCCTACTGCAAAGGAATAAATTTATTTAACTATCATGGTGGTTGTGAAACATTGAGAATGGTTGTGACATTCTCAATCCCAATTAAAAGTACTCATTAACAAACCCAACAATATTAATTTAGAAGTAACATGATGAGATTCACATGATATCCAGGTACTAGATACTCAAGATGTCCATAACCGGGGACACGGCTAACCATGATTAGTTTATACACTCTGCAGAGGTTTGCACACTTTTCCCCACAAGACTCGATCGCCTCCGTTTGGTTTCTCGCACTACATGGTGTTTGAGAAACGGATGACCGAGACATAGTCTTTCAGAAGCACTAGCACCTTACTTGTGGGTAGACCGGTACACCTACTTTCATCTACATCTGCTAGTCTACCCGTAAGAGTTCGCACAATTTAATCAACTATGCCAGAGCCCATAATGGCTTGTGGCTGCACACGGAAGTTTCTAGTTTGAATAATCTCATGATCCCTTTGAGCACAGGTGGCGGTCAGAAGAAATCTGAGCAAGTCTGATAGAAACCAGGTGCCTCAATCCACCCAGATGTGTGTTTTAATTTCCACCTTAAATAAACCATTAGATAACAATCTCACATCTGTCATGGATACACTCACCCAATCCACGTCTACTAGCATAGCATAGCATAATAAGAAAACGTAGAAGTAACTCCCAAAGGTTTGATAATAAAACAGGTAATAGGTACTACCTCATCTACTTCCCATAACCCTCAATTTAATTAGATCCTAATCATGCAAGTGTTTGAGGATAGATATAATGCATAAAAACTGGGTATGAGAAAAGTATGATCAAAGTGTTACTTGCCTTGCTGATGATCCGCGAAACCTAGAGACTCGAAGTAACAGGCGGCGCACTCCGGGTATTCTATCGCAGACAAACAAACAAGCATACAATAAGTACTCATCTAACGCACAGGTAAAACTTGAATAGATCTAACCAGATAGTTCAACTTAAGAACTCCGGTTTGCAAAAGAATCAAGTCAAGCGAAACAGCGAAAGTCAAGCGGCGGAAGAAAACAGCTTCGTTTTACTAATCTGGATCTAAGTCAAATTTTACAGAAGCCAAAACTTGTTTATGCAGATTATTCAGAAAGAGGGTTTCGAGGCGAAACTCCGGGCGCTTGAATCACCTGATTCCGATAAGCGAGCGAAAAGTTATACTAAAAGCGAAAATCGGATCTGGAATCGCGATCGAAAAATCGCGGCTTAAATCCGAGAAAAGAAAAACAGCGAGCAGTTAACGAGCGGAAAATAAAATAAAATAAATAATAAAAATAAAATAAAAAATAACAAAATAATAAAAACTAAAAACCGAAGAAAAACCGCTCGGTTTTTTTAAAACAGCATGGAAATCGAGGGTGGCCGAACCTAAGCACAGGCGTCTTGGCTCGGCGGCGGCAGGCGTGCTAGGGTTTGGCGAGGCGGGCGGCTCGGGTGGGCTGGGGCGCCAGGCGGCTCGCTTATAAAAGCGCCGAGTGAGTCCGCTCGGAGTGCGGACCGAGATAAGGCGGTGCGCGTTTTTTAAATAATTCTGCCAGAAAAAAAATCAAAAGAAGTACTAAACAGATTCCAAAAATCCGAAATAAATTTTCCCGGCTTCTAAAATCAAGCGATTTAATGAACATTTATTTGGGGCCTAAATGCAATTTTGAAAACACGCATTTTCCTAAATTCAAATAAAAGGCGAAAAACTCCAAAATAAAATCTTATTTGATTTTATTATTAAATCTTCATTATTTCTTTATTTTGGGAAAGTCATTTTATTCCCTCTCTCATATTTTTGTAATAGAAATAATTAAAGATAAAATAATTAAAATCAAATGATCCTATTTCAAAATTTGAGAAAACTCAAATATGAAAATAACGAAAATCCCCAACTCTCCCCGTGGGTCCTTGAGTTGTGTAGAATTTCTAGGATCGAGCAAAATGCAACGGAAAAAAAATATGATATGCAATGATGCTCTATGTATAACATTCCAAATTGAAAATTTGGGATGTTACATTTCTCCACTGAAAAATTAAAACTACTTTATATGTTTCAACATTCGTGCCACAGAATTCCATAGTCCTTCGGCCCGTACAAAGCCGCAAAACCACAAACTTCCTTCATGGCTGCACGCAACAAAAAATAGACAAGCCTACAAACGGTGCAAAGACTATAATGGTTCTCTCATAAAGTTTACATAGAACCCAAGCTCCTCTTTCAGACAAGCCTACGGGATGCAAAGAGAACGCAACAACAAATAACTCCATACACGGACAAGTAACACAAGGCCTGATTTCAGCATCCACACCGAGCGGAACCGTCAAATCCGGTATTCAATTCTCCTCGTTCTTAAATGCGGCGTGCATGGCTGCAACTTGATGATAATCTAAGGCGTGCGTTTAGAAGCCCTTCTATGCCACTCCAGAACCTTTTGTTGCTTTTAAGTAAAATAGTCCGTGAACTCTGCGGGAGGGAGGAAAACTTAATGGTCATGGTCTCCAGATCCTTTGCACTAAGAACAAAGAACATCGCGAAATCAGCGTAACTCCCCAGCGAACATAATCTTCGGT
Organism: Aegilops longissima; assembly: GCA_021605205.1. NCBI lineage: Eukaryota > Viridiplantae > Streptophyta > Magnoliopsida > Poales > Poaceae > Aegilops > Aegilops longissima. Next base: position 17,505 of record JAHIAM010007016.1, read on the forward strand.
AGGATCTTGTCTTCACACAAATGTCGTGATGTTTGAGAAACTGCCGGTACTTACGACGCAATTTGTTTTTTTCACCATGAGAAATCGAAAATCCCTAAAATATAAATGATAGGTTGAAAATACTTAGCGTCTATAAAAAGAATTACAAACCATGAAAAAACCAAATGAAACAATTAGTTCTACCACCTCCGTAACAAGAAGTTAGGCATAGACTTGTCTATGTATGGATGTATCCAACAATAAATCATGTGTAGATACGGGTGCATCAATTTCAGTCAAAATTAAGAAAAGCATTTTGAAAAAGAACGAGTACTACAGTATGCACATTTCTGAAGATCATCACCTCGACAAACAAGTTCTCCAGTTTTGGAAAGCCTTTGTAGCAATTCAACGACAATGTCCACCTTATAATCCATGTAGATAAGCAAGGTCTTCACAGATCGACGCATTCTTGTTAGGCAGCGCCTTCAAACCCTTGATGAAAAGTAATGAAGGTGGATCACAAAACAAAGTAGAATAAAGGTTGGATGAAATAAAACTTGTTTCCTCACAAACAAAGTGAAGTGGAAGTATCGTGAAAACTCAATACCTCAATACACGTGGATGACATGGATACGGTTCGGGCGTAGAGACACCGATTAACTCCAAGTCGACGACTGCATGAAGAATAGAACATAGACCATCAAATTAATAGAACAAACATCGAAACAAATGCAACTCTGTTCTAGTATGAAGGAAAGGCATTACCTCAAGGCAGCGTCGAGGGGGGCACGAACACGAATTCACCCGCGCCTCCGGTTTAGGTGCGAGACAATAGTTATCGAACAGCCTTGACGGACAATCAACAATCAACCGTCGAACCGAAGGGCATCCTCAATAATGAGTTTTCCGAATGGACAACGAATGCCAATGCTTACAAGGTTAGACGAGTTTATTGTGACACGACGACCTCCTCTATTGTAAACAAAAAGGAGAGACTCAAGTCCAGGGCAACTAGAGTGGATTATACTTTGCAGCAAGGCGTCTGATATATCAACTTCCACAAGCAAGAGTCTTTTCACCAGTGGTAGCTTAAGCGTCCCAACGTAATTGTCCGGTATTTGGCAAAGACCAAAGGCAAGAGTGTGGAGAGAGTAAGAAAACCAAAACACGGACTCTGGTGCCAAGGGCGTAGATGAAGTGCATATATCCAGTAATGTTACCTCTTGCCTTAGAAACCTTGGGTAGAGGTAGTAGAACTCAAGAACCTGGATATTGTTCAGCTCCGAGGATCGGAACCAGGCATCAACGGTGGAAGGTCGCCTTTGCGGTAGCGCCGGGATCTGAGGCGGCTAATGAGCCGGCATGGCGGACAGAATGGATTAGGAAGACCGCGACATCGGATTACGATATTTCGACGGGAATGGCATTTCTTGACGCACTCCTTGGTTAAAGCGGACACATGAGATATGGTATCGATTTGAACTTTTCTCCATCATTAAAAAGGCGAGGCGAGGATCTCGCGGCGGTCAAGATTCAGAGGGCGATGGACCACAAAGGCGCCAGCGGCGTGCGAGGATTGATACGGATGCCATCCTTGATGGGAAGACGCGAGATGATCTCACCTAGTACGTCGTCGGTAGCGATCACGATGCGGTCGCACGACATCCTCTTCTTCCTCCTCGGATTGAGAGGGAGCACGGTCGCCGCTTCCATCCCCTCCGATGACCAGAACACCACCAGAAGGCGGCGTCGCCGGAGGCACCACTCTCGACCTCTTGATCCTACGAGCAGCGCTTTCCATCTCCACCTCCGTTCCACGGGTGGCGCTGGCCACGACCAGTGCTCACTGAGGTTGATCTAGAGAAATGGATTACAGCCTGTCAATCCATGAAACGACTTAAATACCATGACGGGGGCGGAGGTCAGATTAATTACCTCTTTTTTCTTTTGGACGGAGGGTCGGGGTTAATTACTACCGTAACAAGTAAAAGGTAGGTGGCTGCTTGAAACATTAAATAGAGCCACGGCTTACAAGGTACGAGATGCACGGTTGAAGACGCAGACCAGCCACGGGCGTGCCCGTCCGTGTTTTAATTATTTACGGCACACCTTTAATAGAAGAATTTGTTTGACGCCGCAAGCATGGTCCTACAGTCATCTTCCCTCTACGAGCAGCAAAGTTTTCCACGGGCACATTGACAAATCAAGATACTACAAGATTCAAGGCCGTGCCTCTGCTTTGCAGATGATTCTGCTGAAACACTCATGGACAAAACCAATGAAGCGTGGCAGAGGCACGGCTTGTCACGTACAAGACACATGGTCCTCCCTTCGGCATTGTAACGCACTGTCCTACATGCCACACAGGCATGTAGAACAGTTCGGGTCTACGTTCGTGTCTCTTTGTGTTCCAAATGATTCCTTTGACTCTATCACCAGAGGAGACACGGTATATCAGACCAGAGAGGCATGATTGCGTTTTACGCGGGGTCACAATTGTCACAGGCACGGGCATGAAGCTCTCAAAGGCATGGTCGGTGGTATTACATAGAGTCACGCTAACCTTTGTCTTACGCACAGCCACGGGCATTTACTCTGTGAGGCACGGAATAGAGAGGCGGCTTACTGAGCTAGCATGAGTGGACAGGATGAATTCCGGAAGACTGACAACATTAACGACAGAATTTCGAGAGCGCCGAGTTTCGGTATAACATCTGAAGACGGCCTCGGTGACGGCGGACAGCTTCAAGATGATGACAATATGAACTGTTTCTCCATCGTTAAAAAGACGGGCAAGAGAGATCTCGCGACAGTTGAGATTCAAAGGAGCGGTGAGCCATAAAGGACACCACCTACGAGCGAGGATTCGAGTACGGATGCCCTCCTTGATGGGGAGATGAGAGATGATCTCACCTAGGACGGCGTCCGGGAGGTCGCTGATGAGGTCCAGACGAGACCCCTCTTCTTCATCCTTGGATCGAGGAAGAGCACACTTGCCGCTTCCCTCCTGAGGGAGTCCTGGATTAGGGGGTATCCGGACAGCCGGACTATATACATCGTCCGGACTATTGAAGCATGAAGATACAAGACTCAAGACTTCGTCCCGTGTCCGGATGGAACTTTCCTTGGCGTGGAAGGCAAGTTTGGCGATCCGGATATTATATTTCCTTCCTTGTAACCGACTCCATGTAAACCCTAGCCCTCTCCGTTGCCTATATAAACCAAAGAGGTTGGTCCTTAGAAGGCCGATCACAATTACAATCATACCATCATAGGCTAGCTTCTAGGGTTTAGCCTCTACGATCTCGTGGTAGATCTACTCTTGTACTACACATATCTTCAATATTAATCAAGCACGAAGTAGGGTTTTACCTCTATCGAGAGGGCCCGAACCTGGGTAAACATCTGTGTCCCTTGCTTCCTGTTACCATCAGCCTAGATGCACAGATTGGGACACCCTACCCGAGATCCGCCGGTTTTGACACCGACACCTCCCCTACGGCGACAAACACACCACCAGAAGGCGGCGTCGCCGATGGCGCCACTCTCGCCCTCTTGGATCTAGGAGTAGCACATTCCATCTCCATCTCCATCTCCATTGCAGGGGTCGCACCGCACACGACAAGTGCTCGGTGAGGTGGATCGGAAAAATGGATTATAACATGTCCACCACGAAACAACTTAAATCTTGAGAGGGACGGAAAAGTCAGATTAATTACCTCTCCTTTATTTTTCCGTAAATTGTAGATGCCTGCTTGAAACATTAAATACAGATCACGGCTTTGATTATGCGAGATGCACCGTTGAACACGCAGACCGAGCGCGAGGCATGCCCTCCGTGTTTTAATTTTTTCTGACGCGTACATACATTAAAGAATATGTTCCACGCGGAAGCTTGCGGGTGGGCAGCACACAAAGACATTGTGTGATGTTATATAGAGTCATGTTAGCTCGTGTACGTATTACGAGCGATTCCGTCGACTCGTTCGAGACGGAGAGGCACGGGCGTGGACCGGTGGAGGCATGTTGTGGTATTACATAGAGTCACGTCTGGCGTTCTGCGCAGAAACACAGCGAATTGGATTCAGATGTGAACCCTCACGGTTTACTTTACGAGACAATGAATGGACGATCGAGAGACACTATCCTTAAAAGCACGGGCAAGAACTCTGTACAACCACGATTATGTACCAAGGAGCAAGCTGTCAAGCGCACGGAAGTGAAGCAAAGAGGGCCACGCTTTTAGTAATAGAAGAAGCACTCTATCGGTGGCGTTGCTCCTTTGTCGGCGCTGATGGGGCGGCTGTGGAAGGCACGCCAGCGGAGAACAAACGTCACGATTCCACGACAAGGTGAAATCACGGTTGTATAGATGCACTGTTGAACAATCACGGCTTTGATTATACAATATGCACTGTTGAACACGTAGACCAGGAACTGGTGTGCCCCTCCGAGTTTTAATTTTTTACGACTCATACATACATTAAAAGAATCTGTTCCACGCTGGAAGCACAGGTGGGCAGCACACAAAGGCATTGTGCGGTATTATATAGAGTCATGTAAACTAGTATACATCTTTGAGCGATCCGTCGACTGGTTCAAGCGGAGAGACACGAGGCGTAAACACGTGGAGGCATGGTGTGGTATTACATAGAGTCACGTTAGATGCGTTTACCGCATAAGCGTGAGAGTCGCAGTTGAACACTCACGGTGGCATGGCCGTGGCTGCTGTGCCCTTAGGTTATTTTATCTCTCTATCACGCAGCAGAGAAGCATGCTTGTATGCTTACAACATCCACGTTCAGAAACCGACGCGGCTGCGGAAAATAACAAGGAAACGTGTGCCTCTGATATTTTCATCCGCCGAGTAAAAAATACATAAAGAAGCAAAAGGCGTTCTTATTTAAATTTGTTTTATTTCTATGACTGCAGCAAATTAACTTACAAGCCGTTCTTATAACCACAACACAAGAAAATAAACAATCCCCACCAGTTGCTTGCTATTTCATCGCTCCACGTGCGGCCTTGTTTTTGAATGTTCAGCGATCCATTCTTCCTTCTTGACCCTTGTGCAACCCCACCCCTCTGCGTAGCTATTCAACCTATTTACATGTAAAATCAATATTCATACATAAAAACAAAGCGAAAGATTGCGGTCATCACTATTTTTTGCTTACGTCCTGTTTAAGCTGCATTATTACCTTTTAATTTTTCTATTCGTAATGTTCTCCGGTACCAAAAAGTCTCCACTCAGACCTTTCCTTTCGAAAATGGACTGCTCAGATTCCGTGCCTTGTCCGGGCTTCCTGCATGCATTCGTGTGCTGCTTGTGTGATGTTTGATTAAGGCGTAGATGCAAGACTTTGGTAAATGCTCCCCTTTGTCGGTGGGGTCGTTGGAATTCTGGCGTCGGCGTCTTCCTCTGGGCTTGGAGTGCATTGTCTGAGCGGTTTGATGTCCTCGATAGTGTTGTCGGTGTTGTCGGCCATTTCATTGACCTTGCCCTCTTCTCTGCTGCGATTTCCTCTTTTCCTCTTCAATCCTCATCCTCTCCCGCACTACGGGTTATTCGGGCAGTTTGTTTTCCTGTGACCCTTTTCTCCCTAGCGGCCGCACTTGGTTGCGGCTTTGTAGCCTTTCCTTTCTTCTCGAACCAGCTTTGATTCGATCTCCTTTTTTCGTACCCTTTGAGCCACTCATGGGAGGGTTCTTGAGAGTTTCAAAAGAATGCACGTATGTCGGTTCCTCGGCAAGTGCCGCCATGACTTTATTTTCATATCTACCGTACACTCACGCAGCACACGGTATGCCTTCTCTTTTCTGCATGCATTTGAACAGATATCTGACAACTCAGCGTAAGCTAGGCCAAATCTCATAGTTTCGTCGTCTTGTATGGTCATGCTATCACCTTGACTTGTAGACAGAACTTTCAGACTCTCTGATAGATTCCTGGTCCATCTGGGGATGACAAAGGATTTTGGAAGTTGATCGATCATGCCTGTTTGGTCCATCACCTTAAGAACATGGCAGCACTGAATGCCATCCCTACTCATTTTCTTGCAGCTGCAACTGTATATTTCTTTTTGCTCATCCACATCTACCCTGAACTCAGACCTGTCAAATTCCTCGCCGGGATATGGTCTCCACACTTTATCTCTAGGATCAATAATCTTTTTAAAAAAATACTGCCTCCCCTTTGCCAGATCAGAGCACTTGAAGTAAGTCCGGTTCCGTAGCTCCAACTAGAATTTTCTGAAAATTTCATCGTGTATACTTGACTTGCTTGTCTTTCAATCAGAAAACCGTCTCTAGTGATGGCGCCTTCTCTTCTGTTCGGTATCTTTCCTGTCAAGCGTGGCGAGGCAATTTTTCTGAATCGTGTGATACGCATTAACAAACCTTTTTATAGTGTCCTTGTGGTCGACGTAATTCTTCCACATCGAATTCGTGCTCTCACTGCGAGTGGTTGTTGACGAGAAAGGATAGAAACAGTCCTTGAAGTTGGCCGGCACCCAAAAATTTCGGAGTTCCCATAGCGTGTTCAGATGTTTGTTGCCTTCCGCCTTGTGCAGAGAAATTGCTTCTTTCCAGGCATGCTCAAACTCGTCTTGATCTAGTGAGTTTTTGACGATTCGAAAGTATCATCAGACATCCCTGGGTGCTGCGCAAACACTATTGCGTTATTTTCCTTCAGGTTCTTCCTAATATGCCACCAGCAGAACCTGTGCCTCGTTCTCGGAAGAGCTTCCTTTATTGCAGTCTTCATCGCTTTGGTCCTGTGCATTATTATGTATTTCGGCTCTTTACCTCCCATTGCCTCGACAAACATGCTTAGGAGCCACTTGAATGACCCTATTTTCTCATCTTTCAAAAGGCCTAGTCCAAACAGGACGGTCGACCCATTGTTGTCGACACCTATAATTGGTGCAAATGGCAAGCCATATATATTCGTAGAGAATGTCGTGTCAAAAGACATGAAATCTCCATATAGATCATAATTCATCTTGCACAAGGAGTCTGTCCAAAACAGGTTGTGCACTACATTGTTCTCTGTCTCTTCCACATGGTGGAATACCGGCCTCCGCCTCTGCATATCGGCAAACAGTTTCATGGTGTCCTTGATATCAGTGCTGCGCTCTCCAACCCTGTCCCGGCATGCAATGTTGCTTATGTCAATCGTGTCGAACATAATTTCTCGCCTCGGTCTCCCCACGGCAGTAAAAATCTGCATAACCTTCCTCGGTTCTAACTTCGCCTTCTGCAGCACTTGTATAAAGAATTTCTCCTGAGGTATCATCTTCCTGTAGCATCTCATGAACTTCAGCATCCAATCTGATGGGTGAAGTTGGTGGTTGTGCTCTAGGCGCACGTTCTTCAGATACCATTTCCTCCTATCTGCATCCCTCTTGGCTGTTATTTGGACTATGCAGCTTGTCCGGATCAAGCAATTGCTCCTTCTCTCCTTAACATGTCTCTCGGTTGTTTTATTACGCCTTCCTTGGTGCCTTTGAAACACACCTTGTCAAGCTGCTGATCATATGTCGATCTTCTGCTCGTTGATCGCTTGGCAGTGTAACATCCCAAATTTTCAATTTGGAATGTTATATACATTAGATCATCATGCATTACATATTTTCTTGCATTTTTGCGATCCTAGAAATTTCACGCAACTCAAGGACCCTCGGAGAAAGTTGGAGATTTCGAAATTTTCATATTTGAGTTTCCTCGAATTATGAAAAAAGGAGGATCATTTGATTTTATTTATTTCATCTTCAAATAATTTTCCAATATCAAAATATGAGAGAGAATAATATGAGTTTCCCAAAAATTAGGAAAACAAATATGAAGATTTAATAAATAAATCAAATTCTGAATTTTTCGGAGTTTATTTGCCTTAGGGAAAAATGCGTGATTTAAAAAAAATTGCACTTTTGGCCCGAGTAAAAGTTCATTTTGTTCGACTCATTTTTAGGAGTCGGGGAAAATTTACTTTGTAAATTTTGGAGTTCGTTTAGATTTTATTTTATTCATTTTTTCTTGTGATTTAAAAAAGCATGCGCCCGCTGAGCCAAGGGCCCGGCCCTGCCCAAGCCCCTCCCAGCAGCAGCCTTGAGCGCCGCCGCCCGGCCGAGACCGAGGAGGACTCCTCCTCCTCCTCCTTTGCTTGCCCCTCCCCAAGCCACCCTCCCCCTTTAAATACCCAAGCACCCCCCTCTTCTCCCCACAAACCCCTCTTCTCCCCACAAACCCCCTCCTCCCCAACCGCAGCCACCGCCGCCGCCACTAGCGCCGCCGCCGCCCGCCGGAGCCCCGCCTCGTTGTATTTCCGCCCGCCGGAGTTCCGGTTTTCTTTTTCCGTTGTTCGGTTTTTTTCAAAACCCTAGATCGGTTTTATTTCTGGTTTTCTTTTCGTTGTTCGGTTTTATTTTCGAAACCCTAGATCGGTTGTATTTCCGGTTTTGTTTAGCGAGCGTTCGCCGGACCGTTCGTCTTAACGAACGGGATCACCGGTTATTCCCGGTTAACGAACGTCCGTTCGTTTAACCGTTCGTCGTTTTTCTTTTAATCGGATTTATTCCGCTATTTTTCTGATCGTGATTTCAGATCCGATCTTCGTTCTAGTTTATCTTCTCGCTCGTTTATCGGAATCAGGTGATTCAAACGCCTGGAGTTTCGTTTCGAAACGCCGTTCCGACTAATCAACTTAAACAAAGTTTTGCTACTGTAAAATTTAACCTAGTTTCAACTTGCTAGAACCGAGCTGTTTTCTTCCGTCGGTTGTTTTCCGTCATTTTGTTTGATTCGTTTTCTTTTGCAACCAGGGTTCTTAAGTTGAACTTTCTGGTTAGATCTTTTATTCGAGATTTACCTGTGCATTAGATGAGTACTTATTGTATGCTTGTTGTTTGTCTGCGATAGATCACCGGTGCGCCGCTTGTTACTTGAATCTCTAGGTTTCGTGGATCATCGACAAGGCAAGTAACACTTGATCATACCTTTTCTACCACCCAGTTTTTATGCATTAGATCAATCCTCAAACACTTGCATGATTAGGATCAAATTAAATTGTGGGATGGGAAGTAGATTGAGGTAGTACCTATTACCTGTTTTACTTATGAAACCTTTGGGAGTTACTTCTCGTTTGCTTATTTGCCATGCTATGCTAGTAGGCGTGGATTGGGTGAGTGTATCCATGACGGATGTGAGATTGTTAAATTAATGGTTTATTTAAGGTGGCAACTTAAACACACATCTGGGTGGATTGAGGCACTGGTTTCCATCAGACTTGCCTGTTTTTCTTGGACCGCCACCCAGTGCTCAAAGGGATCATGAGATTATTCAAACTAGTAACTTTAGGTGTGCAGCCACAAGCCATTATGGGCTCTGGCATAGTTGACTAAGTCGTGCGAACTCTTATAGTGGTGGACTAGCAGATGTAGGGGATGTAGGTGTACCGGTCTACCCATCGTAAGGTGCTAGCACTTCTGAAAGACTATGTCTCGGTCATCCGTTTCTCAAACACCCTGCAGTACGAGAAACCAAACGGAGGCGATCGAGTCTTGTGGGGAAAAGTGCGCAAACCTCTGCAGAGTGTATAAACTAATCATGATTAGCCGTGTCCCCGGTTATGGACATCTTGAGTATCTAGTACTTGAATATCATGTGAATCTCATCATGTTACTTAATATAAATTGTTTGGGTTTTTAATGAGTACTTTTAATTGGGATTGAGGATGCCGTCAACCATTCTCAATGTTTAACAACCACCATGATAGTTAATTAAATTTATTCCTTTGCAGTAGGGAAAAATTGGCTTTATGCAAAATTGTAACCATAGAGCTTTACCACCAGCCAAATATGCATGTAGTATAGCATAACACCATTGTTATTCTCTATGTGTTACATTGCCAGCATATTCCATGTGCTGACCCGTTTTCGGGCTGCAACTTTCATGTTGCAGACTTTTCAGACGACGAGTAAGGTGCTTTAGGTCGTGGTTCTATACTCAGTGATGCCGATGGAGTTGATGGACTCACTTATCTTCCAAGTCTTCCGCTGTTATCATTATTAGATGGCCTTAAGCCATATTTATTGTAATAAGTCCTCTTTTGGACAACGATGTAATGAGTGTGTGATTGCTACTCTGTTATAAATCCTTGAAATCTTGTGTGGTGTCGGCATTCTTGATCCGGGGATGACATCGAGCACGAGACTTGATCCATTCGGTCGGGTCGCTCTGAGAGATGGTATCGAACTACTGTTGATCAGAGGACACGACCACTAAGTTAAAGCCATAGATCATGTAACATCCCAAAAATTCTAAATTTTGGAATGTTATATTAAATAAATAACTATGGTTGTTGTCGATTGTTTGAGTGATTGATTGAATGGAATTGAGTGGAAATTGAAACTTTTGAAAGTTGAATGAGAGGGAATGAAAATGACTTTCCCAAACTTTCCATTTTGCATTTTTGGATCCCAATTGAACTCAAGTTCATTGCAACACCAACACCTAGAGTGAAGATGACATGACTTCTTCCATGTTGAAATGAAAAGGGTTTTGGGAAATTTGAATTTCATTTGGGGATATTTCAAATTCAAAACTTTATGCAACTCAATGATTTTCATGAGGAAGATAAAATGACTTCTTCAATTATATGAAATATGAGTTGGAAGTTAAAAAGAACCAAATTGGAAGTCATTGGAAGGTATTTTGAAACCCCCTTTCAAATTTGGTATTATTTGGACTTTATTCAAATTATTTTCCTCCTAAAAACAAATAAATGGAAATAGGAGTAAAATGATTCCCTTCAATGAAAAAATTAGGAGAAAATAAATTTGAAGTCATTTTGGTATTTTTAAAATGATTTTATTGGATTTTATTAGGCAGAAACACTCTTTATTTTATTTGAATTTTGTGTATTTTATTTGAACTTGAAAAATAGTTCATGTTGTAGAATATCTTTTTTGATCATTTTGGTATATATATGTCCTATATAAAATATTTATATTTTAAAAGATATACTCTGTTTTATTTTATTTAAAAAAAAAAAAAAAAAAACCCCCCTCAGCGCCAAAGCCAGAACCCTGCCCACCAGGCCTTGAACCCCCTTGGCCAGCCCACAGGCGCCTTGACCCACTTGGGCCAGTGATGAGCCGTGCTCCCCCTCTCCCTCCCTCGCCAGGCGCCTCTGGCCGATCGGCCGACTCCTCCCTCCTCACCCTCTCTCTCGCTGACCCGTGGGACCCCGCCCACTTCTTCCCCCCCCCACGCCACGCCGACCTCTGGGAGATCGCGGATCCCGAAGATCCGGATCCCGATCACCCCGATCCCCCCGATCCCGACGACCCCGGCTATAAAAGCCGCCACCCCGCACCCATTCCCCCTCCCGAGACCTCGCCGCACCTCCTCTACCTCCCTTCGTGCTCGCTGGAGCCCAAGCCCTTACCGCCGCCATTATCGCCGCCGTCGGCCTACAGTTCCCCGACCAACCCCGACCCCACCGAACCCTCCTGCCTTCCTCAGACTCAGACGACTCATGGAGCTCCCGACCTTCAAGCTTCCGACGACTTCCGCCGCCGCCGCCTTGTCGCCGAGTCCGGTAAGCCACCGGAACCATCCCCGTCCGATCCTAGATCAGCGACTAGGATTAGAACCCCGAAGGGTAAGTTTTATTATAAAACCGGCCGGTCCAATCGGTTTATTTTAGGTTAGGTTTTATTAGGCCGGTTCGTTTTAGTTAAACCTAGGGCCCGTTTAGACTAAGTTACGCAGAGGGCACGAGATAGGCCCATTAGGCCTTTTTCTTTTATTTTGATTTTTCTGTTTTAGCGAACAGTTTACATTTTCAAAATTCATATCTTTTATTCTGTTTAATATTTTTGAGTGATTCTTTTTTGTTGGATTGCAAATTTTATGTAGTTTCTGTAGAATATATATTTAGCTATGTTAAAAATAATTAAAATTGCTTTATTTTAGTTTTGGACAGAATAGTAAATCTGCTATAACTTTAGTTAGAAAAATTATTTTTGCATGATCCTTTTGTCACCACTTTATTTTAACATTGCAAAACCCTAGAAATTAATTTTGGTATTTTAGGATTAATAAATAATTAGTTTTAGACAGAATCCTATTAAACCTAATTAATTAACTAGTTCTGTTTTCCTATTAAATTAATTAGTAAATTAATTTATTTTTAACTTGTGATTAGTTATTCTAGGATAGTTTCTGTCATTCTAGTAGATGAACTTTTATTTATAATTAATAAAAGTTTTAAATTATTTTCTTAATGGAAATTGGATTAGGCCTAAAATGAGTTTTAAAATAGCTTTTAATTAATTCTTTTTGCTCCTAGTTGCTTAGTGAAACCTTTTCTGTTAAGTTAACCTAAAAGCATGATTAGGTTATATTAAGGAATTTTGTTATATAAAACTATTTTTGTTATTGTTTGGAGTAGGGAAAAACTTTGAATTGGTTTCTTTGAGTTTTCTTTTGGATTTGGTTATGATTGTTTTGTGGTATGTTACTTTTGTTATGTTGTGTTTTGTGATCCTATTGCTATGAGCTTATTATAGTTATTGTTTGCCTCGGTAGAATTTCCGGAGTGCGAAGATTGCTACCACGAAACCCTAATTCTTTCGAAGATCGTCAACCAGGCAAGTTCACTTTGACCATGCTTTTTCTTACCTATGTTTTATTGCATTTAGTGGCACCTTGGTAACCACCCCTCAGTAGTGTTATTGAATCCCTGTAGTTGAGTAGTATGCATGAGGTAGGAACCCATCACCCTGTTACCAAGCCCGGGGCGTTATTTCTTTTAATGCTACGCTATAGTAGGCGGGGTTTGGTATGAGTGCAGGGAGTGGTGTGAGAATGAAGGATTCTCGTCAATGGCGACAACTCCATGATGGAATCTGCAAGGACTGCATCTTCAAGACCTCAAGACTTCAAGACTCGAGGCAGATTGCAATACACACTCTTTGGGTGAAGGGCGGTTGACGGGCAGCCCTGGAGAAACCAGTGGTTGGCGGGATGCATGGAGAAGCGCCATGACATCTCGCGGAAAGCTTCACCCAGACTCAAAGAGGCGGAAGAATACTTCACGCCGGAAGCTTACATGCAACCGCAAGTCATTATGGGCTCTGGCTTGGTTGACCTTGGTTGTGACTCTGGCTGGGGCGGTACTAGCAGATGTAGAAGGGCGGTAGGATTGGATGGGTACCGGACGGTGGTCGAGGAACTCTTTGGAAGACCATGTTTGGTCATCTTGTTCTCAAACACTCGAAGTGCGAGAGCGTAAAGAGAGGATCGAATCTTGCGGGTAAAGTGTACAAACCTCTGCAGAGGGTTTAAACCTAATCGATTAGCCGTGTCCCGATTCACGGACAATTTGAGCATCGGACTTGGATCTATCTCAAACTCTCAACACGGATTGATAACTTAATTGTGGGCAACTTATGATGATTTTGGGCTATGAGACATCGGTTGGCGGAACCATGTCATGACGAAAAAAAACTCCATAGTATAGGCTTCATTTTATTCCTTTGATGTAGGTAAAATAAAACCAGCTTTTATGCAAACAAAATTCAGATACAGAGGCTTGACCGTGCGAGGTCGGGTCGCTCTGAGAGATGGTATCGAGCACATGTTGGTATAGGATGTGACCCTAGAAATCGGAAAGCCCTAGGACAGGAAATCTCTAAAACTTTATTTGCAAAAGACTCTTACTCCTCATCTTTTCTGATTTTATCAGATAGACCCTCTCACCTCAAATAGTTAGAATATACCCTTATCCTTTGATCACCGGAGGATCAAGCGAAGGCGCTCAAGAAGGATTTGACATCGGAGAACTGATGACCCCTTCAGAGTAAAGAGGATTTCTCCATTAGAATCTACAACAGTTGAAGACTCCGAAGACTTGAAGGATCTGAAGAATTATTAGACCTTTAGAAGACCAAACCCCTGTTATACACTTACGTTAGATACGATGATTTGTGAGCTGTCGTTTGTTTGATGTTTTCCGACAGCCCCAAAATAAAACTTGTTTCTTCAAAAAAACTATTGTTTGAATTGTGTGTATATCCCTCCCCACCTCTCTCTCATCTCACCATAAAACCCTTGAACCCCGTAGATGATGAATGAAGTTGGACTGATATTCTCTGGACCGAAGACTCAGCCGGAGGCAGAGCTATGGATTCAGAACATGGAGAATCACTTCGGAAGCAATTTGGTTTCAAGGAGGTATGAGGTCCAATACGCTCTTCAGTACTTTACAGAAAGTGCTGCAACCTGGTGGAAAATGCATCAAGCCATACAGGGATTTAATGGAGCAAGAACTTGGGAGGAATTCAAGAAGACCCTGATGAGATCACGTCTTATCCGGAAGCACAATGATACACCAAGAAGTAAACTTTGTGCCTGCAGGATTTGCGGAGAAATAGGACACACCCAAGAGGAACACAAGGATGGATGCCCTCATTGTGAGGAGAAACACCCAGCTGAGGAATGCCCAACTAGCCAGGTGACTTGCTTCCTGTGTGAAGGAACCACCCACTACCCGGTGCAGTGTCACATTTACTCCACGGTGCAACAAACTATTCCAAAGCAGGAAGATGGAATGAAAGAAACCCTCAAGGAAGAACCAGTAATGACTGAAAATGTTGAAGACCTGGATGGAGAAGGTCTCAACAGATTTTACCCCAATGCCTGCTATTCATGTGGAGAAGAAGGACATTTTTCACAGTATTGCACCAAGGAAAGAAAAGAGTATCCGGGATACTTCCCGACGGAAGCAATAGAGTTTGATCCACAGGGAATAGAAGGTTTGATCAGAACGAAGAAACCCAGGAAGAGAAAACAAAGACACCCTCAGAACAACCCAATTTCTGCAAGTAGGGACAAGAGTCATATTACCTGTTTTGAATGTAAGGACGTCGGGCATTATGCCAATCAATGTCTCGAAAGGAAGCAAGGAACTCAAGGAGCAGGCACCATCTCCAAGAAGCCCAAAGACTTATCGAAAGTCATTTGTTTCCGCTGCAGGGAAGCAGGACATTATGCTACTAAATGTTCCGACAAGACGAAAGTTGGAGCTGAGTAGTTGGAATTTTGATTATGGAGTAGTAGAGAGCAATTTCATTTTCATGAGCTCAATGAGTTGAGTTATGTAATAGATTACCCTGAGATTGTAATAGTTCATGACTCAATAAAGTTGTAATGTCACATGCTGACAAGCTTTAAGGAGTTGCCATGTTTTATCTTGGAAATTAATATTTTTGATGAACATGGAAGAAAGTGAGTTGTGATGCATAAACAGGAAATTGGAAATTGAGTTTGAAGTTCTGTTTGGATGATATGAATATATGCCCCGGAGATAAGTACCTTAATTACGAGCATCATTTACATTCCTAGCTGCAGATGGCGACCCTTTGAGTCTTTCCTTAAAGGTCGGAAACCGTCATGACCACGACAAGTGATCATGATTACCGAAGATCTGAAGGACATGATGAAGCATATTCGCCTTGAAGGAGATGCAGTCTACAAAGGCTACCTTCATGCATAAGGGAGTGGAACTTTGGTATGTGGAGGTACACCTCCACCGTGTGAAAGGAGTTTGCCCAAAGAGGATGGGGCATTACTTCTTCATTTCACGTGTGCCACAAGCAACTTTCTTCGATGCTGTTCGTGAAGCAGCCATGGAAGCCATATGTCGATCGAGAATACTTGAAGCAAGACTCCGTCATACTCAGGAATACCTAAGTGAAGTGCATCTTGAGATGATGGAGGTGAAGCTCAAGGCCACCACAATGAAACAGAAGATTGAAGAATTCAAGGCACATGTCGCACAATTCGGTGGGATGAAGAATCCTCGAGGAGGATAAATAAATAAAGTGGAAGTAATGTCGACCATACCAAATCATGTGGGTGGCAGCATTTGTAACAAGTACTTTTGGAATTTGGATTCTGAAAATGGTTAAGGATGTAATGAAAGATTGATATGAGAATAATGAGATGTTATGGATAAACTTGTGCATTTCTTTTGGCAATAGTACTCTATAAAGCCACAGGATCAATGAAGAAAGAAACGTGTTATTCATGACGGTCCATAGAAGGAAGCTGGACAAAATAAGTTGAAATTTGGCTTTTGATATGTTGGTATGAAGAGTACTACTGGATTTAAAGGAGGTGTAACAAGAGAGCTACTCCAAAGATGAGTTAAAACTGTACAATTGTTGAAGTGGGCTCATAACCCACAGGCCCAGGATTTTGATAAGGAACAGATGTAACCTTGACAAAGGAGTAAATTTGGAAGAATCAGTGATCCAATCAGCATACGTTTCGTAGGTTACGCAAAAACCTAAGAGTGGTGAAGTAACGATAGATGTTTTGTTTGGCTTGCAGAACCCATGGATTTACACGAACTCAGTTCGTGGACAAGAGAAATTCTGCAATGCTTGTGAGGATGACCGAGTGTTAGAATACGAGATTCGCTAAACCTTATACAGGGTAATGATCTGGGTGCGGAATGGATTGATCACCATACCGACTTACTCGTATCTTTCGCTCTTGCTATTTGGAATGGTAAATCAGAGAGACTTAACCATAGTAAAGTGACGGCCTTTTTGAAGCCTTGCTTAAGCCCTAGAGTGGTAGGATGATAAGCCCATGTACATGGCATTGTTTATAAGCGTAGGTTATACGGTGAGGTTCAACCCAGACCCATTTTTCTGCAGGAGTAAACCATAAATTGTAGACCACCACGAGTATTTCAATGGTTGTCTAGAATGGACACGGACCTATCAGCTAAGAAGATCCAGTCTCGGACGAACCACAACTTTGAAGAACCGACCCAAGATTTTGAGGAAAACTTTACGCTCCCAACAGAAGAGCGTTAATGAAGGAGTTATTGTAAGATATGTGAAGATACATACATTGTCAGCCCTTCAGAGGAAATATCTGAGTTTATTGGAACCATGACCTTGTTTTTAAGTGTGGTAGCACCCCTGACCTTTCTGACCAACACATTTGCTAGGAGACCCCCAACCCCTAACCTTTTCTTGCTAGCCTCTTCGAATCTCGAGGACGAGATTCATTTTAAGTGTGGTAGGTTTGTAACATCCCAAAAATTCTAAATTTTGGAATGTTATATTAAATAAATAACTATGGTTGTTGTCGATTGTTTGGTGATTGATTGAATGGAATTGAGTGGAAATTGAAACTTTTGAAAGTTGAATGAGAGGAATGAAAATGACTTTCCCAAACTTTCCATTTTGCATTTTTGGATCCCAATTGAACTCAAGTTCATTGCAACACCAACACCTAGAGTGAAGATGACATGACTTCTTCCATGTTGAAATGAAAAGGGTTTTGGGAAATTTGAATTTCATTTGGGGATATTTCAAATTCAAAACTTTATGCAACTCAATGATTTTCATGAGGGAAGATAAAATGACTTCTTCAATTATATGAAATATGAGTTGGAAGTTAAAAAGAACCAAATTGGAAGTCATTGGAAGGTATTTTGAAACCCCCTTTCAAATTTGGTATTATTTGGACTTTATTCAAATTATTTTCCTCCTAAAAACAAATAAATGGAAATAGGAGTAAAATGATTCCCTTCAATGAAAAAATTAGGAGAAAATAAATTTGAAGTCATTTTGGTATTTTTAAAAATGATTTTATTGGATTTTATTAGGGCAGAAACACTCTTTATTTTATTTGAATTTTTGTGTATTTTATTTGAACTTGAAAAATAGTTCATGTTGTAGAATATCTTTTTCTGATCATTTTGGTATATATATGTCCTATATAAAATATTTATATTTTAAAAGATATACTCTGTTTTATTTTATTTTAAAAAAAAATTAAAAAAAAAACCCCCCTCAGCGCCAGGCCAGACTCTGCCCAGCCGGTGCTGAACCCCCAGCCAGCCCACGGCGCCCGACCCACCGGCGCCCGTGAGCCGGCCCAGCTCCCCTCTCCTCCCTCGCCTGGAAGGCGCTCTGCGCCGGTCGACCGCCCCTCCTCACCTCTCTCTCTCGCTGACCCGTGGGACCCCGCCCTCTTCTTCCCCGCCCACGCCACGCCGACCTCGCGGAGATCGCGGATCCCGAAGATCCGGATCCCGATCACCCCGATCCCCGATCCCCGCGACCCCGGCTATAAAGCCGCCACCCCCGCACCCATTCCCTCCCGAGACCTCGCCAGACCTCCTCTACCTCCCGCTCGTGCTCGCTGGAGCCCAAGCCCACCGCCGCCATTATCGCCGCCGTCGACGCCTACAGTTCCCCGACCAACCCGACCCCACCGAACCTCCCGGCCTTCCTCAAGACCAAGACGGCGACTCGCCGAGCTCCCGACGCTTCGAAGCTTCCGACGATTTCCGCCGCCGCGCCGTCGCCGAGTCCGTAAGCCACCGAACCATCCCCCGTCCGATCCTAGATCAGCGACTAGATTAGAACCCCGAAGGGTAAGTTTTATTATAAAACCGGCCGGTCCAATCGGTTTATTTTAGGTTAGGTTTTATTAGGCCGGTTCGTTTTAGTTAAACCTAGGGCCCGTTTAGACTAAGTTACGCATGAGGGCACAGTATAGGCCCATTAGGCCTTTTTCTTTTATTTTGATTTTTCTGTTTTAGCGAACAGTTTCATTTTCAAAATTCATATCTTTTATTCTGTTTAATATTTTGAGTGATTCTTTTTTGTTGGATTGCAAATTTTATGTAGTTTCTGTAGAATATATATTTAGCTATGTTAAAAATAATTAAAATTGCTTTATTTTAGTTTTGGACAGAATAGTAAATCTGCTATAACTTTAGTTAGAAAAATTATTTTGCATGATCCTTTTGTCACCACTTTATTTTAACATTGCAAAACCCTAGAAATTAATTTTGGTATTTTAGGATTAATAAATAATTAGTTTTAGACAGAATCCTATTAAACCTAATTAATTAACTAGTTCTGTTTTCCTATTAAATTAATTAGTAAATTAATTTATTTTTAACTTGTGATTAGTTATTCTAGGATAGTTTCTGTCATTCTAGTAGATGAACTTTTATTTATAATTAATAAAAGTTTTAAATTATTTTCTTAATGGAAATTGGATTAGGCCTAAAATGAGTTTTAAAATAGCTTTTAATTAATTCTTTTTGCTCCTAGTTGCTTAGTGAAACCTTTTCATTAAGTTAACCTAAAAGCATGATTAGGTTATATTAAGGAATTTTTGTTATATAAAAACTATTTTTTGTTATTGTTTGGAGTAGGGAAAAACTTTGAATTGGTTTCTTTGAGTTTTCTTTTTGGATTTGGTTATGATTGTTTTGTGGTATGTTACTTTTGTTATGTTGTGTTTTGTGATCCTATTGCTATGAGCTTATTATAGTTATTGTTTGCCTCGGTAGAATTTCCGGAGTGCGAAGATTGCTACCACGAAACCCTAATTCTTTCGAAGATCGTCAACCAGGCAAGTTCACTTTGACCATGCTTTTTCTTACCTATGTTTTATTGCATTTAGTGGCACCTTGGTAACCACCCCTCAGTAGTGTTATTGAATCCTGTAGTTGAGTAGTATGCATGAGGTAGGAACCCATCACCTGTTACCAAGCCCGGGCGTTATTTCTTTTAATGCTACGCTATAGTAGGCGGGGTTTGGTATGAGTGCACGGAGTGGTGTGAGAATGAAGGATTCTCGTCAATGGCGACAACTCCATGATGGAATCTGCAAGGACTGCATCTTCAAGACCTCAAGACTTCAAGACTCGAGGCAGATTGCAATACACACTCTTGGGTGAAGGACGGTTGACGGGCAGCCTGGAGAAACCAGTGGTTGGCGGGATGCATGGAGAAGCGCCATGACATCTCGCGGAAAGCTTCACCCAGACTCAAAGAGGCGGAAGAATACTTCACGCCGGAAGCTTACTGTGCAACCGCAAGTCATTATGGGCTCTGGCTTGGTTGACCTTGGTTGTGACTCTGGCTGGGACGGTACTAGCAGATGTAGAAGGACGGTAGGATTGGATGGGTACCGGACAGTGGTCAGAGGAACTCTTTGGAAGACCATGTTTCGGTCATCTTGTTCTCAAACACTCACGAAGTGCGAGAGCGTAAAGAGAGGATCGAATCTTGCGGGTAAAGTGTACAAACCTCTGCAGAGGGTTTAAACCTAATCGATTAGCCGTGTCCCCGGTTACGGACAATTTGAGCATCTGGACTTGGATCTATCTCGAAACTCTCAACACCGGATTGATAACTTAATTGTGGGCAACTTATGATGATTTTGGGCTATGAGACATCGGTTGGCGGAACCATGTCATGACAGAAAAAAAAAACTCCATAGTATAGGCTTCATTTTATTCCTTTGATGTAGGTAAAATAAAACCAGCTTTTATGCAAACAAAATTCAGATACACAGAGGCTTGACCGTCTGAGGTCGGGTCGCTACAGAGATGGTATCAGAGCACATGTTGACTGTAGGATGTGACCCTAGAAATCGGAAAGCCCCTAGGACAGGAAATCTCTAAAAACTTTATTTGCAAAAAGACTCTTACTCCTCATCTTTTCTGATTTTATCAGATAGACCCTCTCACCTCAAATAGTTAGAATATACCCCTTATCCTTTGATCACCCGGAGGATCAACCGAAGGCGCTCAAGAAGGATTTGACATCGGAGGCTGATGACCCCTTGAGTAAAGAGGATTTCTCCATTAGAATCTACAACAGTTGAAGACTCCGAAGACTTGAAGGATCTGAAGAATTATTAGACCTTTAGAAGACCAAACCCCTGTTATACACTTACGTTAGATACGATGATTTGTGAGCTGTCGTTTGTTTGATGTTTTCCGACAGCCCCAAAATAAAACTTGTTTCTTCAAAAAAACTATTGTTTGAATTGTGTGTATATCCCTCCCCACCTCTCTCTCATCTCACCATAAAACCCTTGAACCCCGTAGATGATGAATGAAGTTGGACTGATATTCTCTGGACCGAAGACTCAGCCGGAGGCAGAGCTATGGATTCAGAACATGGAGAATCACTTGAAGCAATTTGGTTTCAAGGAGGTATGAGGTCCAATCGCTCTTGATTACTTTACGAGAAAGTGCTGCAACACAGTGGAAAATGCATCAAGCCATACAGGGATTTAATGGAGCAAGAACTTGGGAGGAATTCAAGAAGACCCTGATGAGATCACGTCTTATCCGGAAGCACAATGATACACCAAGAAGTAAACTTTGTGCCTGCAGGATTTGCGGAGAAATAGGACACACCCAAGAGGAACACAAGGATGGATGCCCTCATTGTGAGGAGAAACACCCAGCTGAGGAATGCCCAACTAGCCAGGTGACTTGCTTCTGTGTGAAGGAACCACCCACTACCCGGTGCAGTGTCACATTTACTCCACGGTGCAACAAACTATTCCAAAGCAGGAAGATGGAATGAAAGAAACCCTCAAGGAAGAACCAGTAATGACTGAAAATGTTGAAGACCTGGATGGAGAAGGTCTCAACAGATTTTACCCCAATGCACGCTATTCATGTGGAGAAGAAGGACATTTTCACGAGATTGCACCAAGGAAAGAAAAGAGTATCCGGGATACTTCCGCGGAAGCAATAGAGTTTGATCCACAGGGAATAGAAGGTTTGATCGAACGAAGAAACCGGAAGAGAAAACAAAGACACCCTCGAACAACCCAATTTCTGCAAGTAGGGACAAGAGTCATATTACTGTTTTGAATGTAAGGGCGTCGGGCATTATGCCAATCAATGTCTCGAAGGAAGCAAGGAACTCAAGGAGCAGGCACCATCTCCAAGAAGCCCAAAGACTTATCGAAAGTCATTTGTTTCCGCTGCAGGGAAGCAGGACATTATGCTACTAAATGTTCCGACAAGACGAAAGTTGGAGCTGAGTAGTTGGAATTTTGATTATGGAGTAGTAGAGAGCAATTTCATTTTCATGAGCTCAATGAGTTGAGTTATGTAATAGATTACCACGAGATTGTAATAGTTCATGACTCAATAAAGTTGTAATGTCACATCTTGACAAGCTTTAAGGAGTTGCCATGTTTTATCTTGGAAATTAATATTTTTGATGAACATGGAAGAAAGTGAGTTGTGATGCATAAACAGGAAATTGGAAATTGAGTTTGAAGTTCTGTTTGGATGATATGAATATATGCCCCGGAGATAAGTACCTTAATTCGAGCATCATTTCATTCCCTAACTGCAGATGGCGACCCTTTGCGAGTCTTTCCTTAAAGGTCCGGAAACCGTCATGACCACGACAAGTGATCATGATTACCGAAGATCTGAAGGACATGATGAAGCATATTAAGCCTTGAAGGAGATGCAGTCTACAAAGGCTACCCCTTCATGCATAAGGGAGTGGAACTTTGGTATGTGGAGGTACACCTCCACCGTGTGAAAGGAGTTTGCCCAAAGAGGATGGGGCATTACTTCTTCATTTCACGTGTGCCACAAGCAACTTTCTTCGATGCTGTTCGTGAAGCAGCCATGGAAGCCATATGTCAGATCGGAGAAATACTTGAAGCAAGACTCCGTCATACTCAGGAATACCTAAGTGAAGTGCATACTGAGATGATGGAGGTGAAGCTCAAGGCCACCACAATGAAACAGAAGATTGAAGAATTCAAGGCACATGTCGCACAATTCCAGTGGGACTGAAGAATCCTCGAGGAGGATAAATAAATAAAGTGGAAGTAATGTCTGACCATACCAAATCATGTGGGTGGCAGCATTTGTAACAAGTACTTTTTGGAATTTGGATTTACGAAAATGGTTAAGGATGTAATGAAAGATTGATATGAGAATAATGAGATGTTATGGATAAACTTGTGCATTTCTTTTGGCAATAGTACTCTATAAAGCCACAGGATCAATGAAGAAAGAAACGTGTTATTCATGACGGTCCATAGAAGGAAGCTGGACAAAATAAGTTGAAATTTGGCTTTTGATATGTTGGTATGAAGAGTACTACTGGATTTAAAGGAGGTGTAACAAGAGAGCTACTCCAAAGATGAGTTAAAACTGTACAATTGTTGAAGTGGGCTCATAACCCACAGGCCCAGGATTTTGATAAGGAACAGATGTAACCTTGACAAAGGAGTAAATTTGGAAGAATCAGTGATCCAATCAGCATACGTTTCGTAGGTTACGCAAAAACCTAAGAGTGGTGAAGTAACGATAGATGTTTTGTTTGGCTTGCGAGAACCCATGGATTTACGAACTCAGTTCGTGGACAAGAGAAATTCTGCAATGCTTGTGAGGATGACCGAGTGTTAGAATACGAGATTCGCTAAACCTTATACAGGGTAATGATCTGGGTGCGGAATGGATTGATCACCATACCGACTTACTCGTATCTTTCGCTCTTGCTATTTGGAATGGTAAATCAGAGAGACTTAACCATAGTAAAGTGACGACGCTCGCTGAAGCCTTGCTTAAGCCCTAGAGTGGTAGGATGATAAGCCCATGTACATGGCAGCTGTTGCCAAACGTAGGTTATACGGTGAGGTTCAACCCAGACCCATTTTTCTGCAGGAGTAAACCATAAATTGTAGACCACCACGAGTATTTCGATGGTTGTCTAGAATGGACACGGACCTATCAGCTAAGAAGATCCAGTCTCGGACGAACCACAACTTTGAAGAACCGACCCAAGATTTTGAGGAAAACTTTACGCTCCCAACAGAAGAGCGTTAATGAAGGAGTTATTGTAAGATATGTGAAGATACATACATTGTCAGCCCTTCAGAGGAAATATCTGAGTTTATTGGAACCATGACCTTGTTTTTAAGTGTGGTAGCACCCCGACCTTCGACCAACACATTTGCTAGGAGACCCCAACCCTAACCTTTTCTTGCTAGCCTCTTGAATCTCGAGGGCGAGATTCATTTTAAATGTAGGTTTGTAACATCCCAAAATTCTAAATTTTGGAATGTTATATTAAATAAATAACTATGGTTGTTGTCGATTGTTTGGTGATTGATTGAATGGAATTGAGTGGAAATTGAAACTTTTGAAAGTTGAATGAGAGGAATGAAAATGACTTTCCCAAACTTTCCATTTGCATTTTGGATCCCAATTGAACTCAAGTTCATTGCAACACCAACACCTAGAGTGAAGATGACATGACTTCTTCCATGTTGAAATGAAAAGGGTTTTGGGAAATTTGAATTTCATTTGGGGATATTTCAAATTCAAAACTTTATGCAACTCAATGATTTTCATGAGGAAGATAAAATGACTTCTTCAATTATATGAAATATGAGTTGGAAGTTAAAAGAACCAAATTGGAAGTCATTGGAAGGTATTTTGAAACCCCTTTCAAATTTGGTATTATTTGGACTTTATTCAAATTATTTTCCTCCTAAAACAAATAAATGGAAATAGGAGTAAAATGATTCCTTCAATGAAAAAATTAGGAGAAAATAAATTTGAAGTCATTTTGGTATTTTAAAAATGATTTTATTGGATTTTATTAGGCAGAAACACTCTTTATTTTATTTGAATTTTGTGTATTTTATTTGAACTTGAAAAATAGTTCATGTTGTAGAATATCTTTTTTCGATCATTTTGGTATATATATGTCCTATATAAAATATTTATATTTTAAAAGATATACTCTGTTTTATTTTATTTTAAAAAAATTAAAAAAAAAACCCCCCTCGGCGCCACCAGACCCCTGCCCAGCCAGCATTGAACCCCATGGCCGGCCCACAGGCGCCTTGACCACTGGCAGCCAGTGGCCCAGCGTGACTCCCCTCCTCTCCTCGCCTGAAGGCGCTCTGGCCGATCGGCCTCCCTCCTCACCCTCTCTCTCGGCTGACCCGTGGGACCCCGCCCTCTTCTTCCCCCCCACGCCACGCCGACCTCGCGGAGATCGCGGATCCCGAAGATCCGGATCCCGATCACCCCGATCCCCCGATCCCCGACGACCCCGGCTATAAAGCCGCCACCCGCACCCATTCCCCTCCCGAGACCTCGCCAGACCTCCTCTACCTCCCGCTCGTGCTCGGAGCTCAAGCCCGCCTGCCGCCATTGTCGCCGCCGTCGGACGCCTGGTTCCCCGACCAACCCCGACCCCACGAACCCTCCGGCCTTCCCAGACTCAAGACGGCGACTCACGGAGCTCCCGGCCTTCAAGCTTCCGACGACTTCCGCCGCCCGCCGCCGCCGTCGCCGAGTCCGGTAAGCCACCGAACCATCCCCGTCCGATCCTAGATCAACGACTAGATTAGAACCCCGAAGGGGTAAGTTTTATTATAAAACCGGCGGTCCAATCGGTTTATTTTAGGTTAGGTTTTATTAGGCCGGTTCGTTTTAGTTAAACCTAGGGCCGTTTAGACTAAGTTACGCAGGGCACGATATAGGCCCATTAGGCCTTTTTCTTTTATTTTGATTTTTCTGTTTTAGCGAACAGTTTCATTTTCAAAAATTCATATCTTTTATTCTGTTTAATATTTTTGAGTGATTCTTTTTTGTTGGATTGCAAATTTTATGTAGTTTCTGTAGAATATATATTTAGCTATGTTAAAAATAATTAAAATTGCTTTATTTTAGTTTTGGACAGAATAGTAAATCTGCTATAACTTTAGTTAGAAAAATTATTTTGCATGATCCTTTTGTCACCACTTTATTTTAACATTGCAAAACCCTAGAAATTAATTTTGGTATTTTAGGATTAATAAATAATTAGTTTTAGACAGAATCCTATTAAACCTAATTAATTAACTAGTTCTGTTTTCCTATTAAATTAATTAGTAAATTAATTTATTTTTAACTTGTGATTAGTTATTCTAGGATAGTTTCTGTCATTCTAGTAGATGAACTTTTATTTATAATTAATAAAAGTTTTAAATTATTTTCTTAATGGAAATTGGATTAGGCCTAAAATGAGTTTTAAAATAGCTTTTAATTAATTCTTTTTGCTCCTAGTTGCTTAGTGAAACCTTTTCTGTTAAGTTAACCTAAAAGCATGATTAGGTTATATTAAGGAATTTTGTTATATAAAACTATTTTTGTTATTGTTTGGAGTAGGGAAAAACTTTGAATTGGTTTCTTTGAGTTTTCTTTTTGGATTTGGTTATGATTGTTTTGTGGTATGTTACTTTTGTTATGTTGTGTTTTGTGATCCTATTGCTATGAGCTTATTATAGTTATTGTTTGCCTCGGTAGAATTTCCGAGTCGAAGATTGCTACCACGAAACCCTAATTCTTTGAAGATCGTCAACCGTGCAAGTTCACTTTGACCATGCTTTTTCTTACCTATGTTTTATTGCATTTAGTGGCACCTTGGTAACCACCCCTCGATAGTGTTATTGAATCCTGTAGTTGAGTAGTATGCATGAGGTAGGAACCCATCACCTGTTACCAAGCCCGGGCGTTATTTCTTTTAATGCTACGCTATAGTAGGCGGGGTTTGGTATGAGTGCAGGGAGTGGTGTGAGAATGAAGGATTCTCGTCAATGGCGACAACTCCATGATGGAATCTGCAAGGACTGCATCTTCAAGACCTCAAGACTTCAAGACTCGAGGCAGATTGCAATACACACTCTTTGGGTGAAGGCGGTTGACGGGCAGCCTGGAGAAACCGGTGGTTGGCGGGATGCATGGAGAAGCGCCATGACATCTCGCGGAAAGCTTCACCAGACTCAAAGAGGCGGAAGAATACTTCACGCCTGGGAAGCTTACTGTGCAACCGCAAGTCATTATGGGCTCGGCTTGGTTGACCTTGGTTGTGACTCTGGCTGGGGCGGTACTAGCAGATGTAGAAGGACGGTAGGATTGGATGGGTGCGGACGGTGGTCGGAGGAACTCTTTGGAAGACCATGTTTGGTCATCTTGTTCTCAAACACTCTGAAGTGCGAGAGCGTAAAGAGAGGATCGAATCTTGCGGGTAAAGTGTACAAACCTCTGCAGAGGGTTTAAACCTAATCGATTAGCCGTGTCCCCGGTTACGGACAATTTGAGCATCTGGACTTGGATCTATCTCGAAACTCTCAACACCGGATTGATAACTTAATTGTGGGCAACTTATGATGATTTTGGGCTATGAGACATCGGTTGGCGGAACCATGTCATGACAGAAAAAAAAAACTCCATAGTATAGGCTTCATTTTATTCCTTTGATGTAGGTAAAATAAAACCAGCTTTTATGCAAACAAAATTCAGATACACAGAGGCTTGACCGTCTGAGGTCGGGTCGCTACAGATCACTACTCTCTTCACATTTTCTAACTCCTCATCTTTTCTACTCTTTTAGGATGACGGACGCAAAGATCAAGTACGCCCAACCAGATGAAGGCACACCTTTTGGATTTCACTTGAAGGAAGTCACCAAGTACTGAACATTCGACTACCAAGCTTCACCGAGACTTTCAGCGCCACTCACTCAAGAAGAGGGCTGGAAGATTCAAGCTCACGTTAAGGAAGGACATTCACCCCATTCACCAAGCCTATAGATAGTGTTTTCAGTGCACCAACCTGGAGTCTGGGAAAGAGCATGGCAGCTCATATCACCATGGGACGCATTGGAGAAGTTTACCAAGAAGATCTCAAGGACACCATCTACCAGATTTGCGGACGCCGGGATGAACAATGGGAGATAGTCAGCACCAAGAAGGATAGATCCATTGCAACTTTCATCCAGGAGTTAAACCAGCACATTCGACACCAGGAGAACCAGATGTGCAATGATATGATCGAATTGAAGGATGCAAAGGGAAGGATCATCGAACTTGAAGAAGAGCTAAAGTCTACACGTAAGGACTACATGGACGAGATCGTAGTTGTAGTAAGGCACAATAGCGATCTTAAGTATGAGATTGAAGAACTCAAGAAGAAATTAGCGCTCAAGAATGAAGACAAGTCGTCGATTGTCCGAGCAACTACATCATCATCGGCGACACCGACTCGGATCCAAGTGAACCCGACTTTGAAGAGCGAAGTGGAGCAGACATCATAGAGTCTTCCACCGGTTCAAATTAATAGATGACCCCCACATATTAATAGTATTCCCTCCATGTAAACATTATAGTTCAAACACTTTTGCGATAGTTAGACCGTTGTAAGCCCTTTGTTTGAAATGAATGAAGTGATTTTGTGTGCATTTGCTCATGTGCATTTGGGTAGTGTTTTCTCCTTAGACCTCACTCTATTCTTAATTTCTCGTCTTTTCTAAACCCTTCAGATGCCTCCGAGACGCGACCCGGGTTTGTTTTCCGCTTGAGAGATCACCCAATTGATTCAGCATGCGAACACTTTGATCCAAACATTGGTACAGAACCAAGGCAACAACAACAACAACCCACCACCACCACCACCTGCGGATCACTTGACTCGTTTCCTTAGGCTGCATCCGCGGTGTATTCGATAGACACCGAGCCGATTCTAGCAGATGATTGGCTCCGTAAGATAGGGAGGAGTTGACCACTGCGGGATGTCAGATGGAGAAAAGGTGAAGTTTGCTGCACACCAGCTTGAAGGACCCCGCAGCATGGTGGGAGAATTTTACAGCCACTTACCACTGAGACACGGTCACATGGGATCAGTTTCAGCAAGCTTTCCAAGACTGCCCATGTCTCGGCGCAGGAGCTATGGCCATGAAGAAGCGTGAGTTTGCAATTCGCCAAGGAGGAAGGACTGTTGGCGGTATGTGGATGATTTTAGTAAGTTAGCACGTTATGCCCCGGATAGCGTTGCTACGAGATGCAGACTAAGCGGGAGAAGTTTACGGAAGGACTAAATGATGAGTTAAGCATGCAGTTGATGGTAGCAAGTTTCAACAACTACCGGAGTTGGTAGACCGTGCTCTCATGATTGAAGGAAAGCAGCAGACAAATTGAGAATCGCAAGAGGAAGTATGGGCAGGGGAAATATAACTCGGAGCCAATGAAGCCCGATATACCCCTAAACAGGGAGTTCGGTTTCACATACCCATGGAGGAGGTAGTTCGCACAACCATAATGGCCACGAAATGGTAATGGGAATGGAGGAAGCAACGGCGAACGGACCACACCATCAACCCCAACCAAGAAAGACCTGAGCCATGTCTGTTACAAGTGTTCCAAGACCGGACATTATGCAAATGAATGTCCGAAGGCCAAGGTGGAAATGGAAGCTCGGAAAGAAGCCAAACCCTTTCAACAAGGGACAGGTGAACCACATTGATGTGGAGGAGGTTGAAGAACAGCCCGATGCACGATGTCGGTAAGTTTTGGTTAAGTCATTTACTGCACTAGTTCTTTTCGATACCGGTGCAGCGCATTCATACTTATCAAGGGGATATGTGAAAAGTATAGCCTGCCTACTCAGATTCTTAAAACCCCTATGCTAGTAAGCTCACCGGGGGCGGAGTATATGGCGGAACAAGGATGTTTTCAAGTGCCATTAAGGATAGGAAGGCATGTGTTCCATTTGGTTTGATCATTTTGGAATCCCAAGGTTGGATGTGATTCTTGGTATGGATTGGCTGTCGATGTATGGAAACATCGATTGCGCAAGTAAGACGATTTTGCTCACAACACGAGAAGGAAGAAGGATTAGGTATGTATCGCGACATGGACCAAATAGGAATCAAGTAAATTCCTTATCGGGAGTTGTGCAGGAAGAGGTGCGGTGGTGAAGGATTACCACGATGTATTTCACGAGGAATTGCCGAGAGCGCCACGGATAGAGACATTGAGTTTTGATTGAGCTTTTGCGGTACGGGCCCAATATCAAAGCGACCATACGAGGATGCCCATACAGGATTTGGCGGAAATCAAGAAGCATATTAAGGAGCTATTGGATAAAGGTTATATCGCCCAAGTTCTTCGCCTTGGGGATCACCCGTACTTTTAGTAGAGAAGAAGGACGGATCGTTAAGCATGGTTGTTGACTATCGTGGTTTAAATGAAGTAACAATCAAGAACAAGTACCCACTACCAATGATAAATGATCATTTGATCGTTTGCAAGGAGCTAAAGTGTTTTCCAAGATCGATTTGCGATCAGGGTACCATCAGTTAAAGATTCAATAGCAGGACATACCTAAGACAGCATTTACCACGAGATATGGACTGTATGAATATACCGTTAAGTCATTTGGACTGACTAACGCACCTGCCTATTTCATGAACCTGATGAACAAAGTGTTTATGGAGTTTTTGGATAAGTTAAATGCGTGGTGTTCATAGATGATATTTTGGTTTTCTCGAAGAATGAAGAGGAACATAAGGAACATTTGCGATTGGTTTTGGAGAAACTAAGGGAAGATCAGTTATATGCCAAGTTCAGCAAATGTGAGTTTTGGCTAAAGGAAGTTGGATTTCTCGGACATGTTATATCCGGAGAAGGGATAGCAGTTGACCCCACGAAGGTTGAGACCGTAACCAAATGGGAAGCACCAACGACAGTTGGAGAGATCCGGAGTTTCCTTGGACTCGCAGGATACTACGAAGATTCATTGAGAATTTCTCAAGGATTGCAAAGCCTATGGCGGAATTGCTGAAAAAGGATACCAAGTTCATATGCCTTTGAGGATTGTGAGGCAAGTTTTCAGGAGCTGAAGAAAAGATTGGTTACCTCACGGTGTTAATTTTGCGGATCGGACCAAGGATTTTGAGGTGTATTGCGGCGCTTCACGTCGAGGACTTGGGCGGTGCTTATGCAGGAAGGAAGAGTTGTTTCGTATGCTTCACGACAAGCTGAAGCCTCATGAGTTGAATTATGCCACACATGATTTGGAGTTAGCAGCCGTTGTGCATGCATTGAAGACATGGAGACATTTTCTCATTCGAAATCATTGTGAGGTGTACACGGATCACAAAAGTTTGAAGTACATCTTCACGAGAAGGAATTAAATCTCGAGGCGAGAGGAGATGGTTGGAGCTTATTAAGGATTATGATATGAGATTGCATTATCACCGGGAAGGCTAACGTTGTAGCAGGCGCATTGAGCCGTAAGAGCCACGTCAATACACTAATGATGGGAGGGATACCCAAGGAGTTAGCCGAGGACCTTGAGAGCTATGTTTGGAAATAGTTCAGAGGCTATGTAGCAACATTGGAGATTCAGTCTCGTTGATGGAAAAAATCAGAGAAGCTCAAAAGGCGGATAAGGAAGTTGCCTCTAGAAAGGAGAAAATGAGCGAAGGAAAAGCAAAGGGATTTCGTGAGGATGAGCACGATACCCTATGGTTTGAGGACCGTGTTTATGTGCCAAATGACCGGAGATCGGAAGTTGATTCTGCAAGAGGCACATGATTAGCCCTACTCGATTCACCAGAAATACCAAGATGTATTTAGATTTGAAGGAAACATTACGGTGGACGGAATGAAGAAGGATATTGCGAGTATGTAGCGGTTTGTGATGTATGTCAAAGGGTGAAGGCGAGAACATCGAAGCCAGCAGGATTGTTGCAACCATTGCGATACCGAATGGAAGTGGGATAAACTAGGCATGGATTTCATCACAGGTTTGCCAAAGACTCGTTCAGAGCTATGACTCGATTTGGGTTATAGTCGACCCGCTTGACGAAGGTAGCTCATTTCATTCGGTCAAGACTACCTATAGCAGTGCTAAGTTGGCAAAGATATACATGACCAGAATTGTGTGTTTACGGAGTTCGAGGAGTATCGTGTCGGATAGAGGAACCCAACTTACCTCAAAGTTTTGGAATCAGTTGCACGAAACATTGGGAACCAGGCTGGAATTTAGTACAGCTTTCCACCCCCAGACCAATGGACAGACTGAGAGAGTCAATCATATTTTGGAGGATATGCTGAGAGCTTGTGCACTAGATTATGGATCTAGTTGGGATGATAACTTGCCGTATCGGAGTTTTCTTATAACAACAGTTACCAAACCAGCTTGAAGATGGCACCTTCGAGGCTTTGTACGGAAGGAGGTGCAGGACACCGTTATCATGGGACAAAGTTGGAGACCGTCGGTTGTTTGGACCAGATTTGATTAAGGAGTCTGAACAGAAGGTTAAGTTGATTCGCGATAGGCTCAAGTAGCCCAGTCCAGACAGAAAAGCTATGCGGATTCAAAAGCATAAGGCGATAGAATATGAAGTTGGAGACGAGTTTATCTCGAGTATCCCCACTTCGAGGAGTTAAGCGTTTTGGAGTTAAAGGAAAATTAGCACCACGTTTACGTTGGACCGTATAGGATCTTGCAGCAAGAGGAGAAGTTGCTTATAAACTGGAATTGCGGAGGGACTGTCAGGAGTTCATGATGTATTCCATGTTTCTTAGCTGAAGAAATGTCACTCGAGGGCAGAGGTACCGCTAAGAATCTGATGCCACTTGAAGCAATTCAGTTAAAGGATGATTTGACATATGAGGAGAAACCGGTCAAGATTCTAGATTATGCCAGCAGAGTTACTCGCAGCAAGGTTATCAAGTTTTGCAAGGTTCGGTGGAGTCACCACTTGAGGATGAAGCCACACAGGAAAAGAAGAAGATTTGCTCAAGGACCACCCTCACCTATTTTCTAGCCAACCCGAATCTCGAGGGCGAGATTCATCTTAAGGGGGGTAGGTTTGTAACATCCCAAATTTTCAATTTGGAATGTTATACATTAGATCATCATGCATTACATATTTTCTTGCATTTTTGCCGATCCTAGAAATTTCACGCAACTCAAGGACCCTCGGAGAGAGTTGGAGATTTCGAAATTTTCATATTTGAGTTTCCTCGAATTATGAAAAAAGGAGGATCATTTGATTTTATTTATTTCATCTTCAAATAATTTTCCAATATCAAAATATGAGAGGGAATAATATGACTTTCCCAAAAATTAGGAAAAAAAATATGAAGATTTAATAAATAAATCAAATTCTAGATTTTTCGGAGTTTATTTTGGCGTGATTTAAAAAAATTGCATTTTTGCCCGAGTAAAAGTTCATTTTGTTCGACTCATTTTTAGGAGTCGGGGAAATTACTTTGTAAATTTTGGAGTTCGTTTAGATTTTATTTTATTCGTTTTTTCTTGTGATTTAAAAAGCATGGCGCCACGCCTGAGCCAAGGCCCAGCCCGCCCCGCTGCAGCATGCCGCCGGCCATTGACGGCCGAGACCGAGGAGGACTCCTCCTCCTCCTCCTTTGCTTGCCCCTCCGCCAAGCCACCCCTCCCCCTTTAAATACCCAAGCACCCCCCCTCTTCTCCCCACAAACCCCTCTCCTCCACCAACCGCAGCCACCGCCGCCGCCACTAGCGCCGCCGCCGCCACCGCCACGCGCCGCCGCGCCGTCGCCCTAACCGCCGCCCTTGAGCCCGCCTCGTCGAGGTAGCAGCCAGCGCCACCTCCCCTCGGTTCGGTTTCTTTTATAAAAACCATTCCGGTTTTCTTTTCCGTTATTCGGTTTGTTTCAAAACCCTAGATCGGTTTTATTTCGGTTTTCTTTCCGTTGTTTGGTTTATTTTGAAACCCTAGATCGGTTGTATTTCGGTTTTGTTTAGCGGCGTTCGCGGACCGTTCGTCTTAACGAGATCACGGTTATTCGGTTAACGAACGTCCGTTCGTTTAACCGTTCGTCGTTTTTCTTTCAATCGGATTTATTCCGCTATTTTTCTGATCGTGATTTCAGATCCGATCTTCGTTCTAGTTTATCTTCTCGCTCGTTTATCGGAATCAGGTGATTCAAACGCCTGGAGTTTCGTTTCGAAACGCCGTTCTGACTAATCAACTTAAACAAAGTTTTGCTACTGTAAAATTTAACCTAGTTTCAACTTGCTAGAACCAAGCTGTTTTCTTCCGCCGGTTGTTTTCCGTCGTTTTGTTTGATTCGTTTTCTTTTGCAACCAGGGTTCTTAAGTTGAACTTTCTGGTTAGATCTTTTATTCGAGATTTACCGTGCATTAGATGAGTACTTATTGTATGCTTGTTGTTTTTCTACGATAGATCACCCGAAGTGCGCCGCTTGTTACTTCGAATCTCTAGGTTTCGCGGATCATCAGCAAGGCAAGTAACACTTGATCATACCTTTTCTACCACCCAGTTTTTATGCATTAGATCAATCCTCAAACACTTGCATGATTAGGATCAAATTAAATTGTGGGATGGGAAGTAGATTGAGGTAGTACCTATTACCTGTTTTACTTATGAAACCTTTGGGAGTTACTTCTACCTTTGCTTATTTGCCATGCTATGCTAGTAGACGTGGATTGGGTGAGTGTATCCATGATAGATGTGAGATTGTTAAATTAATGGTTTATTTAAGGTGGCAACTTAAACACACATCTGGGTGGATTGAGGCACCTGGTTTCCATCAGGACTTGCCTGTTTTTCTTCGGACCGCCACCCAGGCTCAAAGGGATCATGAGATTATTCAAACTAGTAACTTTCGTGTGCAGCCACAAGCCATTATGGGCTCTGGCATAGTTGACTAAGTCGTGCGAACTCTTATAGTGGTGGACTAGCAGATGTAGGGGATGTAGGTGTACCGGTCTACCCATCGTAAGGTGCTAGCACTTCTGAAAGACTATGTCTCGGTCATCCGTTTCTCAAACACCTGCGATCACGAGAAACCAAGCGGAGGCGATCGAGTCTTGTGGGGAAAAGTGCGCAAACCTCTGCAGAGTGTATAAACTAATCATGATTAGCCGTGTCCCCGGTTATGGACATCTTGAGTATCTAGTACTTGAATATCATGTGAATCTCATCATGTTACTTAATATAAATTGTTTGGGTTTTTAATGAGTACTTTTAATTGGGATTGAGGATGTTGTCAACCATTCTCAATGTTTAACAACCACCATGATAGTTAATTAAATTTATTCCTTTGCAGTAGGGAAAAACTGGCTTTATGCAAAATTGTAACCATAGAGCTTTACCACCAGCCAAATATGCATGTAGTATAGCATAACACCATTGTTATTCTCTATGTGTTACATTGCCAGCATATTCCATGTGCTAACCCGTTTCCGGGCTGCAACTTTCATGTTGCAGACTTTTCAGACGACGAGTAAGGTGCTTTAGGTCGTGGTTCTATACTCAGTGATGCCGATGGAGTTGATGGACTCACTTATCTTCCAAGTCTT
>JAHIAM010007017.1:0-46805 GCA_021605205.1 Aegilops longissima
CTGAAATTCTTGTTCACTTGGCGGACGACAAGCTATGAGTCACCCGACAATGACTTCTTGATCCCAAGGTCTGCTGCGATCTGAGACCGGCAAGCAAACCTTCATACTCTGCGATATTGTTGAGTTGCTTGCTCCTTGGGAAAGTGCATCTGGACTACATACTTGAGGTGCTCTCCGGTGGGTGCAATAAATATGCGCCCCTTTGGCGCCTTACAGTGAAAAGGCACCATCAAAGTACATCAGCCACTCTTTACTTGCCTCCTTGGCCAGGGATGCTCGTTTTGAATTTCTTCATCTTGTGTTGGCGTCCATTCTGCTATGAACTCCGCCAATGCTCGCTTTGGATAGTTGAAGTGCTCTCAAACTTGAGGCCAAAGCTTGACAGTTCAGTGCCTTTCGACAATCCTGTTGTACGGATTTTGCATTATCCTCTTGACGGAGAAAGCAGTGGCGTTGTGATCTCATGTGCTTGAAATAATGGGCGCAGCTTTCTGAGAGCCATGAGAAAGCGAAAAGCAATTTCTGCACGGTACCTTGACCTAGCCCCCTGCAGAAGGGCCGGCAAAATAAGCTAGGCAACTGCACCATTCTTTACATGTCTTCTCCCAGCGCTGCGCAGATCCACCTTCTTGGGACGAGCTTGCGGTGAAGTACCTTGCTTGTCGCTGGATGCATCTGCCATGGTTGCGGCTCATCATCCGCCTCCCTCTCCGCTACTAACGCAGCACTAACCACTTGATTGGTTGCCGCTATATATAGCAACAACTTCTCTTGTATTAGGTGCGACAAGTGTTGGAGTGGAGGAGTATTCTTTAAGTCCTGCGGTGCAGCCTCCGCTTCGGAGTCCATTTCATTGGACCTGCCTTTTCAATATTTTGAAAAATGGCGAAGCCTCAAGCAGAACCTAGAGATAAACCTCTTTGAGCAGCTCATAACCGGCAAGTCTTCGTACATCCTTGATGCGCTTTGGTGCTTCAATCTGCTCAATAGCCTTGATCTTGTCGGGATTGGCTTCAATTCCCGAGACCTGAAGAACCGAGAAGCTTGCGGAGGACTCCAAACACACACTTCTCGGGGTTGAGCTTGAGGTTGATCTTGCGTAGATTTGCAAAGGTTTCGTCTAAATCTTGAATCAGTCGCCTTGTCCTTGCTCTTGACCACTATGTCATCCATGTAGGCTTCCACATTTACGTATGTATTGCGGCTCAAAAGCGTCATGGACTACCCTTGCAGAATGTTGAACCAGCATTCTTTAAACGAAAGGCATCCGTACAAAACAGTAGGTGCCACATGGGGTGATGAATCGGTCTTCTCCTCATCCTCTTACGCCATGAAGATCTGATGGTATCTGAGTATGCATCAAGAAATGAAAGCAAGTCACATCCGGCCGTGGAGTCAACGATCTGGTCGATCTTGCGGCAAGGAAATGGGTCTTTGGGACAAGCTTTATTGACATCGGTAAAGTCGATCTGAGCCTCCATTTCCGTTTGCCTTGCGACTCGACTGAGGTTAGCCAACCACGTAGGATGGAGCACTCCGACAAGGAGCTGCTGCTTCAATTTCTTGATTTCTTCTGCGATGAATTCTTGGCGCTCCTTTGCACCTTCGACTTTACTTTGTGCGGGCCGCGCATGCGGACGGATGGCAAGATGGTGCTCGATTACTCACAGGGAACACGGGGATGTCGGGGCGGTTGCACGCAAATCGTCGGCGTTCGCCCATGAGAAAACAGCAAAGCGCTTTCTATTTAGGGTCAAGAGTGGCGCGATGGTGAAGGTACCACAGTGCCATCCTCCTAAGCGGACACCTTCGTGGTCTCTGGTGGAGCTGCCATTGTCTTCTTACACTTGTCGGTGGAGCTCGATGGTGCGTCCTCGATGGTAGCGCAGCACTCGAAGAATGCGCTTGCGGAGTGGGCATCGAGAACTCTTGCGGACTTGGTCTTCTTCTTACCCGGGGAGCTTCAGCGGCTAGTGACTTGCGATCTGTTGCGGCTGCTGCTTCGGTAGATCTTGTGGTATGAGATAAGAGCATCCTTCTTGTCGCCGAGGAGCAGAGATGACCTTATCGAGACTGGCATCTTGACATGTTGTATGCATAGTGAGAGGCTGCCATGAATTTGGCGAGTGCGGACGGCGAGTATCCCATTGTAAGGCAATGGAAAGTCATAACGTCAAAAGTGACCCTCTCGATTACGAAGTTCAACTCGCTGCCAAATGTCGCCGACAGCGTGATCTTTCCCTTGACTTGCTCCTTCCCGGATTGATTCCTTGGAATGTGCGGTCTCTTGAGCTTCGCCATCGGGGATCTGGGTTTACGGAGTACCGCGGAGGAGATCAGAGTTCAAGCGGCCCGCCGTCAACTAGCATATTAGTGACCTTGAGGTTGTGGATAGTTGGTGAAACCAACATCGGCAGCCACGACGCCGATTATCGTCGGGGTGATCCTCAATATTAAAGATGATAAGCGTCTTTGGACCATTTTAGAGGCTTCGCGTGACTCGACGGGTGGTTCAGCCGCATTGACTTCCGCACTGCTTGAAATGGCGGCGTGAAGTATCTTGAGAAAACATCGTCCGTCATACGCCAGGACCTCTGTGGCTGGAATTCCTGCTCATCGGTCTCGTCATCATCCATATCTTCATCGTCGTCGTCATCTTCATCCTTATGGCGGCGGGAGAAGTCTGTCTCCTTGCCGCTCCTTGGCCTTGCCGTGGCGTCCTCCCCGTGGGCGTTTCTTCTTGGCTCCTCCGGCACCTTCTGAGCCTTCTCCTTGTCGCGCCGCTCGTATTTAGCCTTTTGCTTGCTCGACAAGCTGCTCGACCTTCTTGCAGCTCACGGAGGTCATGGCCCTTGGTGCGGTGGATCTTGCGGTACTACTTGTTGGTGCCGATCACTGCTTGTCGGCTGACCGCCCTGAGTAGTTGGTGCCTGCGGCAATCTCCTTCTGGAGACTACCGGCTTTGGCTTTCTTGGCGCCACCTCCGTTCTTTGGACTGCTCAACGACTAGCACATCTTTGCCTTTCTTATTCACATTGTTCATGTTGGTTTTTTCTTTGCGGGGCAACCTCCTCACTATCAGATCCTCCACCTACATATTCTCTCGGGAGTTTCCTCCTTCCTCGGCGATGCACACTTGTCGGCGGAGCATATATCTCTGGCGTGTCGATCTTGGAAATCGCCATCTCCTCCGCATCCTGCGGTTCCGCGCGTTCGATGGAGCAGCGCTGATTACTGTGGCGGGGTGGACATCTGGATGTTGTCTTTGTCTGCGGCTGAATCTCTGAATGTACTTGGCGGAGGCTCTCCTTCCTTACAGGCGAGCACATGAAGGTCGCTTTCTTAGCCATGAGGCTGTAGGCGCCTGTAAAAGCGCCGACAAACTGATAGCATAAGTCTACCGAGGAGGATATGGAGTTGTCGAGGCAAGTGCATGAGCCAGGATCGACATTGGGCTTGAGCACCAGCGAAGTAGTTGGCGAGGATCTTGTCGTCCGCCCCGGCAGCTTGCACCGTGATGGTGTAAATCTTGAGAACTCCGACGGATCGCGACTTGCCGTCGTGCTTCTGGTACATCGGCAGAAATTCTTTGTCTTTGGCCCTTTGGACTTGCCGCAGCTCACGAGTGAGCAGGGCAACCTACGCGTCACGGCAAATCGCTGGTTCCCCTGGCGCATGCATGTCGGCGGAGGGCCTAAGCGCTGGTGCGATTGGCCTTGGCGCTTCTCTTGGCCTTCGATCACGAGTTCGGCGTCTTCTTGCTGTCGTTCGTGAAGGACTTGCGCGATCGCGACGACCTCGTGGATCTGATGATGCGGTGGAGTCGTGTCGAGGTGGATCCGGTGAGTTGGTGATCTTGGCCTTGGGGTGGAGAGTGCATGGTGGTTTGCACCCCACGGTTTCGTCGCCATCGGCTCGTGCCTTGCGAGTCCTGCGGCGGCAGCGATGTACTCGACTGCTTGAGTGTCGCCGTTAGTGAAGCCGATGAGACTCGAATGGTGGCCCTCCATTCGCCGATCTTATCTACCATCGGAGGGTAATCCGAGGCGATTGAGCTCGCGCCAAAGCTCTGCTGGGTGGTGGGCGGCGATGGCGAGCAGCGCGAGGCGGGATATGCCGGACTTCTAACTATGTTAGAATGGCGATATCCGTCGAGCGGCGATGCCTCGTCGCTGAGCATGTTGGCGTGCATGCTGGTCTTGAGCACCCGAAATCCACCACTCAATCTTGGTCCAGCGAGCGTGTAGCGCTGTGAATACCATGGCGGCTGTCGGTCCCGCGCCTCTGAGATGGGCGCGGTGCATGTCTGGCGCCCGAGGTCTGCGCAGCCTTGTCCTTGGACCTGGCAGCACCGTGGGCTCCTCGTCGATGTCCGTTCTTCCGCGGCGTCTACCCCCACCCGTTTGCTCGGTGGTGGTGGGATCATTTATGGGCGGAACAGCTGCCGCGAAGCCTTCTTCTTCGGTGGCATGTCGATGAAAAGATGAAGATCTGGCTCGTGTGAGCGTCGGATCAGTTCACACAACCTCGGCGCCCCCTACAGCGCGCCAAGATGTCGAAGCGATCCACGAACACCTATGGGACGGCGGACCGAGCCCCTTCGGTTCGGCGGGGCGAATCGCCGACGAAGAAGCAGATCGGTAAGCACCAGGCAGTTACCCAACCGGAGCTCTCCGGAGATAACCTCCTCTGCTGCATGCATGCAGGTGTATTGAGTTCTTGCTTGGGGCTGGTGCTACTGTACACACCCGCTGCTAACGAGACCTAGCGTGAGTGTTTTCTACCTTGAACCCCCCTCTCGTTGCGCATGGGCCTCTTTTATATGCTAAAGGGTCTCCGACGAGGTGGCTAGCGTAGACAAAAGTAAAAATGGAAAAAGGAATTGCGGTGGTACAACTACATGCGATGTACCATACCTAACCACGGGCGAGGACAAAGGCATTAAATGCCCGTCTCGTCGCCCAAAGCAGTGCAAAAAGGACCGTCGGGGCATACGCTGCCACGATGGCAATCTTGTCGTCGCTTGCCACCAGCGCCGCTGGCCGCCGAGCCTCTTGCCGCAGCGCTGGAAAGGTCCAGGCGACACGTTGGTGGATGTCTTTGGGCCGGCGAGTGAGTGGTCGCTTGGCGGCAAGCGCCTTCACTTGTGATCGTTGTCTTGTCGCGTCCAGGAGCTTGTAAGCTCACAGGGCCTCGCCCGGGGGCGTGGCGGCGTGACAAGTTCCTTGAGATGCCTTGGTTGGCCTTCGGCAAGCTCCTCTTGCGGGGCCTCGTCTCCTTGGCTTGAATACTTTGTTCTTGAATGGCTCCAAAGGAACCACGGAGGACCTCTGGCAGATTGCGGCAAGCCTTGCCAGCGGGGTGCAACTGCCCGATGCACAAGTTAGGGATACTAGGGTACCCCTACCCTATTACACCGACACACAGTTTCATCAATTTCTTCTTCCATAGACTCCTGCAAAATATTAGTCTCTTCTTGGACAGCGGGGTAGTCCTCAATATATGGTTCAACATAGGCATTAGAAGCATAATTATCATAGCAATATTTAAGTATGGCAAAATTTTCAGATTTCTAAAGAGTAGCATCATATGTTTCAATAAAAGAAGAAATTTCATAAGCACCCTTAAAAGCAACAAATTCTTCAATTTGTTCAACATCATAGTAACTATAAACACCCTTGGCATACGAAGATATGATTCCATTATCACTAAACTCACATTGATAGGGAAGGTGTTTCTTAGGGTTTTCAGAACAACAAGTAATATCATATATTTCGCATAAATTCCAAGCATAGCATTGCAAACGATGAATTTGACCCAGTAAAATTTTCCCTTTTTCAGATATTCGGTGTCGCACATAACAAGCATGCTCATCTAAATATTTGCCCTCAACTAGGCTAGTTGGGGTTTCAGCACGAGCACATAGGGATCGAAGATGATCCAAGTAATAAGCTTCAGCAGTGTGATAGACTTTGAGTGGTTCTTCAACCATTGGTTCAGTAGGTACAACTAATTTTTTTGGTATTTTGTGTTTCCTACCCATAACTAAAGATAGGAAACAGCAAATAAAAATTACTTCATTGATAAAGCAAACAAGCACACGAGAATATTCACCCGCTATTACTCCCGACAGCGGCGAAAAAAAGGTCTTGATAACCCACAAGTATAAAGGGATCAATTGTAGCCTCTTCGATAAGTAAGAGTGTCGAACCCAACGAGGGCTGCAGGTAGAACAAATATTCCCTCAAGTTCTATCGACCACCGATACAACTCTCGCATGTAACGTTAAGCTTTACCTAGAACAAGTATGAAACTAGAAGTACTTTGTAGGTGTTGTTGGATAGGCTTGCAAGAAAGTAAAAGCGAGTAAATAAAAGCTAGGGGCTGTTTAGATAAAGACACAACTAAATTAGTTTTAGTAAAGAGCTTTTGTTATGAGAAAGTTATTTGTCCTAGGCAAT
This sequence comes from Aegilops longissima, assembly GCA_021605205.1. NCBI lineage: Eukaryota > Viridiplantae > Streptophyta > Magnoliopsida > Poales > Poaceae > Aegilops > Aegilops longissima. The sequence goes on from JAHIAM010007017.1 coordinate 6,462, forward strand.
CGATAACTAGACGGTAATCATTATTGCAATTTTATTTGAGGAGAGGCATAAGCTAACATACTTTCTCTACTTGGATCATATGCACTTATGATTGGAACTCTAGCAAGCATCATAACTACTAAAGATCATTAAGGTAAAACCCAACCATAGCATTAAAGCATCAAGTCCCCTTTATCCCATCATAAACAACCTACTTACTCGGGTATGTGCTTTTGTTCACTCCGCCACCCACCATAAGCAAATCATGAACATATTGCAAACCCTACGGTGGGAATCCCTCACGCTTATGCGACACGGAGAGCACCATAGGATAGCACCAATAATAAAACATGCAACTCAAACCAATCTTGATCATCAAATAGCCCATAGGACAAAACAGATCTACTCAAACATCATAGGATAGCCATACATCATTGGGAAATAATATATAGCGTTGAGCACCATGTTTAAGTAGAGATTACAGCGGTTAAGAGAGTTACACGCTGCATAGGGGGGAAGAGTTGGCGATGATGGCGGTGAAGTTGTTGGTAAAGATTGCGGTGATGATGATGGCCCGCAGCGGCGTTTGGCGCCACGAAAGAAAGAAGGGAGAGGGTACACTTTGTCTTCTTCTTCCTTGACCTCCTCCTAGATGGGAAGGGTTTCCCCTCGGTCCTTGGCCTCCATGGCGTGGGAGGCGAGAGCCCCTCGAGATTGAATCATCTCTGTCTCTCTCTGTTTCTGCGTTCTCGTCTGCTGCCCTTTCACCGTTTCTTTTATATTCGGAGATCCGTAACTCCGATTGGATTGAAACCTTCGCCTAGATCTTTTTCCAAAAATTAGCTTTCTTGCGGCCAACGTAGAGCATCAACCGCCTTCTGGTGGCCACGAGTGGGCGTGCGTGCACTGCTGTAGTGGCCCCCCCCCCCTCATGGCCACCTCGGGCACCGTCTCGCGTTGATTTTCTCCCCAAAAATCACAAATATTCCAAAATAATTCTCCGTCCGTATTTATCCCGTTTGGATTCTGTTTGATATGGATATTCTGCGAAACCAAAAACATACAGCAGACGAGGAGGCCTTTGGAGCCTTTGGATCAATATGTTAGTCCCAAAATAGTATAAAAAGTTGCCAAAAGTATATGGAAGTTGTAGAATATTGGCATGGAACAATCAAAAATTATAGATACGACGGAGATGTATCACTTGCACTAGTTCAAGGAGTCACAAACCCTCTTGTTGGTAAGACAAGGGACAAGGTAACCTAATTCTTTCATGGACATCATCTTGTGTATGCATCACTCTATGTCTATGGATATCCTTGTTTGTTCCTTGTGGGACTAACCCGTGTAGGTATTGAAAGTGCAACTCACTCCAAAAGATTGCTCCGAATGATCTACATCAACATTGAACATCTACATCTTCAACACCTACATGAAGTCATCATCGACAAAACCCAAGGTTAGTTCATCCCTCTTAGGGGGGATATCACATCTAGGGGGAGCTTTACTCTAATCAATTGAGCTAGAGCAACTCTAATGGTGTGAACACAACAATGCTTTATGTAAAAGTGGTAACCCACTTGTGCTTAAGCGATGAGTATGACCTATGATCAAATGTTCTCATTTGACTCCTAAATCAATATAGTCATATATAGATGACCTAGTCATCGCCAAATTATGATTGATGTTAGAGTGTTTGTGCATGCTTTGTCACATATTTCATTTGCCATTTTAATTGTGTGAGCATGTTGAATGCATATTTTACTCATTCGAGGACATCCATTTGTTGTTTTGATTGTTTGGCTCTTTCTCTTTTGCCAAATGGATGGACAAGAATGCCTAAGAACTCCCTCTAGCTATCTATGCTTTCCTCGTCTCAAACTCTATTCATGCTACATCACAAAGTTTGATCAAGTCAGATTCGAACCACTCTGTGTGAGGAGCACTCGGAGTCCCCGATTCGTCATAGACTTAAACCTCCAAACCTCTTTGTGCATCTCGGTCTGACTGATTCATCCCTTTTGGTCCTACCGAGTCACTAAGTTGATCTAGGGTTTTCAATCTCGGTGCAACCGATTAGAACCTTTCGGTCACACCGAGTTGCAGTAACTGCTTGCAGATTTGCATCTCGGTGCCACCGATCGTACCACTCGGTCACACCGACAGGGTCAGGTTATATATACTGACGGGCCAAATTTTGGAAAAAATTCCGAACCTCCTCGCCCGCGCGTAACCTGCTCTGCCTCCTCGGGTCTCCGGATCGTCCTCTCGTCGCCAGCGACCTCCCGCTGCTGGTCTCTGCCGCCGTCAACGACAATCTGCTCCGTCGTTTCCGCCGTAGCAAGTTCGTCGCTGAACTAGGGTACGAACTTGATCTTTATGCTAATCCATTACTCTGATTCTTAGCACATTGCTTTGCCATGATTCTTGCCACGATTGAAATCATCGTGTCCAATGAAAACGTCCCGTAGATTAGTTTTGATTTTTAAAATTTAGGGTTAGGTCTCCGCCGAATTCATCTCGGACCGACCGAGTTATAGAAATCGGTCTCACCGATTTGGCTTAGGCCAGAGCACATGCGTTTTCGGTCTGACCGAAAATTGCAAATCGGTGTGACCGAGTTCGATTCTCTGTGAAACCCTAGCAGTCTCGGTACCACGAGCTGTGACTCGGTCGACCGAGTTCACTAGTTTAGGTTCAAAAGCTGCTTGGTATCACGAATTTACAAATCGGTAGATCCGAAATGCTTTACGTGAAGAACTAAAACTAAGTTTTAAGTCATCTATTTTGCAAAACTCCTATACTTTGTGATGATCATTGAGGAGTCTGGATTAGGGGGTGTCGGATGGCGGACTATAACCTTTGGCGGACTCTGGACTATGAAGACACAAGATTGAAGACTTCGTCCGTTATGCGGATGGGACTTTCCTTGGCGTGGAAGGCAAGCTTGGCGTCTGGATATGTAGATCTCCTCCCATTGTAACCGACTACTGTGTAACCCTAGCCCTCTCCGGTGTCTATATAAACCGGAGGTTTTAGTCCGTGGGGCCGAACAACAATCATACCATAGGCTAGCTTTTAGGGTTTAGCCTCTACGATCTCGTGGTAGATCTACTCTTGTACTACCCATATCATAAATATTAATCAAGCGGGGTAGGGTTTTACCTCCATCGAGAGGGCCCGAACCAGGTAAAAACATCGTGTCCCTTGTCACTGTTACCATCCGCCTAGGCAGCGATTCGGGACCCCTACCGAGATCCGCGGTTTGACACCGACATTGGTGCTTTCATTGAGAGTTCCGATGTGCCGTCGCCATCGGGAAGGATGCCTCATCCGTCTTTAAAGACAGCATTGTTGCTAAAGGGCTTTGGCTATCGTCCAAACTCTACGGCTGGCGGTTTTCTTATGATGCTTTGTTAGGCGCAGCGCCGATGATGACTTCTCGGGTCATCGAAAGCAATCTTCACATCAACTCGGAACTTCGCAAGCGGTTAGATCCGTTGGAGCTCTCTTCCTTAAATGAGCTCTTGGATGCATCATATCCAGAGAGTCGCTTCTGGAGACTACGATCAGATTGGGCCTAAACCCGACCGAGAGAGATTAACTCTCCCGGTCACCCATCATGTTGCAGTGGTGGAGGAACAATGCGGCTAGCCTTCATATATCTTAAGGACTAGTTATATGCGGATTCTGATCCTCAAGCGGATACCCGGAGGGAGGGCGTCCTCAAGCCACTGAACCTAAAGTCGGGCAGCGGGCGATTCATTGGACAACATCCAAGAACCCAAGCTTAGAGTTGGAAACTCCTTGGCCTGGGTCTTAGATTGGGCGAGGTTCGGATTTAATTCCACCCGCCCACCCAAACATAAGTGATCTATCCCAAATTCGGCAAGAGCCATGAAGCGATAAACCATTCTTGGGCAGATTCCTCTGGTCATGAGCAGGATAAAGGGCTGTCGCGAGGAGGATGCGATTTCATTCTTCTGCAATAATTGCACGGACAACGGACTCCTCAACGCCATAAGTCACCGTGAAATTACGCGCTTATGACTTGGCGTCCATAATGCGAAAATCTTGTGCGATGGAAGCGCTGGAAAACGAAATAAAATTTTGGGACAATCCATTACTGAATACAACCCGATCCGAAATAAGCGTGCATTATTGCACGGCACTGGGTTAAACACAAAAAGCAAAAACCCTCTATAGGGCATGGAACCGTCTTTGGAGGGATGGCTCAATGGACCTGTAAAATTCATAGTCTGGAGGTGCCACACCAACTCATAGCCTTAGAGCATGTTGGATACTCCGGCGGTGGCGAAGTGGCGAAGGGCTTCTAACTCCAGAATCCACAGAGCACCAGCCCAAGGATACCAGTACGGTATTAACAGTCTTCGAGACTTTCGCATAAAATAATATGCGGAAACAAACACTCAGCAGCCTTGCCGAAGTCTACCAAGTAGGAATAACAAACCCATGGAGTGACACGGCTATTACCTTTAATGCTAGTGATGAACCTAAATTCCGCTATTATACATCGCGGCAACTCATCAAGTCGTAAGTGCAGTGCTCGTCGTTGAACAAGAAACGGACGGACACAAATTCCCCCTTCGAAAGCCAGTTTACTATGTGTCCACTGTCCTCACTCCATGCAAGTCGCGGTACCGCATTATCAAAAGATAGCGTCTGCGGTATTTATAGCATCCGGAAGCTGCGACACTACTTTCAAGAGTGTTCGATACTTGATAGCCTCCTAAGTACCTCTTAACGATATTATAAACAAACATGACGTGACGGGCTGGATTGCCAAAGGGCCATTGAGCTCCTCTGTTCGACATAACCTATAAGCCACGGCGAGCTATTAAGTCGCAAGTTTTGGCGACTTCATCGCCGAATGGACTGGCCGAACTCCATAAAAAATGCGGCACATATTCAACTAGATCATGCACTTTGTGGCTCCAAAATGTTGGCTGGTGCAGAAATTTGGCGTCGTTCAGCGTCCCCAACAGGAATCTGATTCAATCGTACTCGAGATAATGTATATGGACTCCAACAACGCAGCCGAATACGAGGCCCTTCTACATGGTCTCCGGATGGCAGTCTCCATGGGCATCCAACGCCTAGAGGTGACAAGGATCCGAAAATGGAGACTTTGATGCCAAGGATCCGAAAATGGCAGCTTACCACAATGTCGTCCTAAAATGTCATTTCGGTTCGAGGGGCTCGAATTTCACCATATAGCCGGAAAACAATCGAGGCAGAGCGTCTTGCACGCATTGGCATAAGCGCGTCAGTCCCCCTCCCCCAACATTTTCTTGGAGAGGCTATTCAAGCCATCCGTATTATGGGAAGGAATCCGGAAATAACAGCCGGACCCAACGCCTTTGCCCGACACGAACATTACGACACAGCAGGGAGGCTACGCCAGCGAAATAACACCGTCGTACGCAATAATGGCAGTCATCGCCCGTGGACAGAACCATTCCTAGCCTACCTAACTAGGCAGGAACTTCCGAGGACCAAAAGCGAGGCCAGCTGCATAGTGTGGCGGTCTAAAGCCTATAAAGTCCATGAGGAGAGCTTTATAAGAAAAGCACAACGGAGTCCTTCAAGGTGTATCTCCGAAGAGGAAGGCGGGATCTCTGGTTGAAATTCATACCGGACTCGGTGGGCAACATGCATGGCCCGGGCCCTTGTAGGCAAGGCCTTCCGTGCTGAGGATTTTATTGAGGCGGCGGCCGGGCGGATCTCGAGGACTTAGTCCAACGATCGTCGGTTGCCAGCCCTTTGCTAATCAAAGCCACATGCCACCCACCGCCCTCAAAACTATACCCATCACTGGCCCTTGGCGTTACGGGGCTTGACATGGTTGGACCACTTAAGGAGGAACCCACAAGCAAAAATACCTATTGGTCATGGTGGATAAATTCACCAAATGGATAGAGGCCAAGCACAGTAAAGGCAGCGAATCCGGACGGTGATAGACTTCATATCGGGGTAGTACACGTTCTGGCGTCCCCATAGCATCATCACTGATAGCGGCACGAACTTCACGGCCGGCGAGGTCAAACTCTGGTGCAAAAACATGGGCATCAAGCTCGACTATGCTTGATCTATCACCCCAAACTAGCGGTCAAGTCGGCGAGCAAGCGGTCTAATCATGGCGGCATTAAACCCGGACTAGTGCGGTCCCTCAAGGAATCTAACACACCTTTGGGTAGAGGCTCGACTCCGTACTCTTGGGGCTGCGGACCACGGCGAATCGCACTCACGGTTCACACCATTTTTATGGTATCTGGTAGCGAGGCAGTTTTGCCTGCGACATAATTCATGACTCACCTCGGCGTGCGCATATGCGAAGAAAGAAGCCGAGCTCGATCGGCGGGACAACTGGGCGCCTTGGAGGAGGGCGTGGCGTGGCAAAAGCTTCGTTCGCATTCTATCAACAGCAGGCTCGAAGATATCAAAGCGGGGAAATGCGGGCCAAAGCTTACAATGTTGGCGAACTAGTTCTCGCTGCGGACAAGAAAAGGACAAACTCAAGCCCAAATGGGAGGTCCCTTCATCATCGACCAAGTCTGACCGGTGGGCGTACCATCTGCGAGATGCATCGGATAACCGACTCGAGCGAACACATGGAAAGCAGCCCGTCTCCGAAGATTCTCGCCTAGCGCCCGGACTCTGTGTTCGTCTCCTTCCTCTGTCTATTTTTACACATTAGTTGTCTTATATTTCTCTCCTTCTCCCTCCTTTCTCTTACAGCCTTTAAGGGCTTGTTGGCGCCTTGATACTTTGGCCAGCCGCGATCCGCTCATTATACAGGGGCTTCTTTGAAGCTTATTTATCTGAGCTTCATGCCCAACACATGTGTCACACTTCGCATGTACCTTTTATTCACCATTATATGCATCGATATGACTTAAGTTTTGGCCAAGCTGGGTTGCTGGCTCTGTGCTTACCCTCGTTCCCAATTGTTCGGCTAGGCGGTAAAGGAGCACCTCTGGGATTATTCTTGCGGGTCAGCCAGATTTGTACCTCGGTGGGTGAAGCCAAAAGCTAGTGTTCTTAAGGGAATATTGATTCGGTGAACTAAAGATGATTTCTCACTTGTTTATTTACCGCCCCGGATGCTTTTACGCTTTTTTCATGATCGGACATGCACTTTAGGGCATGCCTCCGAGAAAGAACCCCTAACGGAACTATTCTCCTGGAAGGCGTTTCTTACTAACCATGTAATATAACATAACTAGTTGGGCACTTATGCATTCAAGCACTAATGACCCCTTTGGTCTCCACGCATGCCCGGTTCTTACATAGCAGAGGGTATTCGGACACACTCAGGACTATCGGGTCCCGAGGTTGAAGCAAAAAGGTCCGCCATGACAAGCGATCTATAATCCGGCTAGAAGGCATTTTACATGTCATCTTAAATTACATAGTCAATTTATTTGGGTATATTCCTCTTCAATACCATCAACGGGCTGTCTAGTTTACTGATCTGTTGGGAATATTAATGACCAACTCTACGGCGTACACTAAACTCACAGGGATCTCCTTCCCATCGGGCCCCATAGGTCCGACCTCGGCCATGTGGTTTGGGTCAGCCTTCGTGTACCGCGTCTTCACCATGGCACAGGCCTCCCTGGTGCCTTGACGGCAGGTCGATATCTTCCATAATATGAAAAGCCACCGTGCTCCCTTAAGCCTCTCAGCAAGCTCTCCAAGACCTTTGGGCATGGAGATAGATGGCCACAAGGCCTGGGCGACGCCTTTCATCACCTGGCGAACTCGTTAGTGCAGTTGTAACAGCTCGGGAAGAAGGTCACCCGCAGAACCGGGCATTTCCTCTGCAGGACGACATGTGAACATACCTACAGACATAACTCTATTAGTCAACTTCCTCGCCGAACTCTTTTTCAAAGTTCGTTCAAGCACTTACTAAAAATGTTGCGTCGAAGCCGTCGATTCTCCTTCACGGTCGGCGGTTTGAGCACGAACATACTTTAGTTCCTCGCCCAGCTGGGTGTTGGCATCTTGGAATTATTCTTCTCTGCCTCACCTTCGTAAACACGCTCTCTTGACCTTTAACTTGGCGCAAGAGTTGTTGCTTGTCGGATCTACTCTGGCGCCATCTGCAATGTTATTGTCAGATTTGCACACGCCGCACTTCACAACATACTTATCTTTGAAGCATATATTACGGAGGGGTCTCCTTGGCCTCCCCTGCATGACTAGTCTTGACCTCAAGTTGGGCTTTGCACTCTTCCGGCTCACAGGGCAGTTGAGTATTCTTTTACTGTAGAACCTGCATAATAAATGATCCTTAAATCAGTTATTCTAACTGTTTCAAGTCTAAGAGACTCTTGATATATATATAATCATCAAATTTTCTCACCCGTATGTCTTTTACATCTTGCTCCATATACTAGTTAGACCATTTTGGCGGCGCAGTGCGCATCTCCCGAGTTAGGCGTCCAATGCCTCTTGGGAGAAACAAGCGTTGCGAAGAACTGTCGTGGCGCTTTGTGATTCATGGCACTCTCCACCTCGGGAATCGGTGGCGGACAGTCTGTGCATCCTCTGTCGGAGGCGTCGGCCTTGCGCCTCGTGTTCGCCTCTACTTACGGACCTGGCTTTGGAGCACTGGCTGGTGGAGGCGAGATTGGCAATCTCTCGAGATATAGTCCGTGAGCCCTCTTTTCCTAAAAAAGAGAGCAGGCGTTAGTATGCATCGTAAGAATAATACCTTGGAATAAGCGGCACGCCCTGCTGCTCTTGCCGGTGCCTCGACCCGGACTGCGTGTCTCTTTAGCCTGCCGCCCTCGCGGTCCCTTGTTAGCTAGTCGCCCAGAGCTCGGCATTCGCCTCGAGATCCTCCCTGCGAAACACCATTGGTATCGGTGATCAAAAAAACGCAGACGGATCATCTTGATATTAAGACCTCGGTCTCGATTACTTGTGGGAGGGGCAGTCCGGATAATCGGCTGTAATAGCCACCAAGGCATTATCGATGCTCGATTGGTAAAATACCCCATCGATCAGCTCCATGGATATGTCGGATCCTCTTGGGAGGCGGATCGAGGACCGTTCGGATCCTCGGGTTGTGGAGGAGGGCTGTTTATATCCTTTACAGCCGGCGCAATTCCTGCGTCGAAATCACAAGATAAGGTACTTGACTATGGGAATATGGAGCGGATGGGCAAAAAAGTGTCCGCTTACCCAGCTTGGAGGATTGTACATAGAAAATCCGCCACGAGAATTGCAGCGGAGGAACTCCTCCTCTTCTCCCTTGTACAAAGTGGGCAAGATCTTCATTAGGCGGCAATCGAGTCCGGCCCCTTACGGCGCGGCGGGTGGCGTCATCCTCCCCATTGAAATCCCACATGGGGTGGCCTCTATCTTTGAAGTGGCTGCACACCCGCATAATGCATATGGCCATGACCTCGATCATGGTCAGTCCGAATAAACTAACAGCCTTATCGGCTCAACAGATAAAAACGTCCTTGTCATTTTCCTTGAGGGCTCCGTGGGCGCCAGCTCGGCGCTTCTTCAAGGAGCATTATCAAACTCGAGAGGCCGATCCTAACGAGGATCCGGCGAGAGGACATCTTCTATATAAAACCATTGAAGGCGGTCTTGGACGCCTTCTTTGGAGTTCGGATAGATATCCGGTCGGCGATCGCCATGCTTGGCTCGCCCACTTGATATATTGACCCCTTACGAGAGCGGGGCACAAAGCGAACAGTTTCTTCCACAACTCGAAATGAGCCTCGCAGCCCAAAAACAGCTCGCAAAAGGCTCTGAAGCCCGCAATATGCAATATGGAGGCAGGCGTAAGGTTTTACAGCTGGAGGCCGTAGAACTCGAGAGCCCGGAGAAAGCGGATGAATTGGAAATCAAGCCCTCTTATCAAATAAGGGACAAGGCATACCGCTCTCCCTTGGAGGGATTGGGGCGCTCTCCGCTTGCTCTCCGCCATTATAGGTGGCAAGCCGGCTCGAACCGGGACCATGAAGGCTGGAGGAGAAATCCCTTGATGCGAAGCATCACTAGCTCATTGTCTTGAGACGGAACATCTCTTCAATCTCGGGCTGGGGGAAATTTGGGAGGCGAAGGAGGGCTGTGTCGGTAGCCATGATGGAATGGATCTCTGCCGGATGCGCTCCGATGAATGCTCATGAAGGAAGATGGTGTGATTTGGATCTAAATCCTCGTCTCTTTAAAGGCAGCTCATTTACGACTAGGGGGTAAATGTAAAACACCACAGCTTTCCGCATTAAATGCAGCACGTGGAAGATGGCCATTATTGGGCGTGGAAGCTAAGGGCGCAATATTCATGAGAAGCGGACACTATTCAACGGTACACGAATTTGGAGAAGAACCCGCCTTGCAATGCCCAAGATATATCTGCGCCGGACTACGTCGTCATTGAAGCCTGGTTAGGGAGACTCTTGAGGAGTCTGGATTAGGAGGTGTCGGATAGCGGACTATAACCTTTGGCGGACTCTTGGACTATGAAGATACAAGATTGAAGACTTCGTCCGTGTCCGGATGGGACTTTCCTTGGCGTGGAAGGCAAACTTGGCGATCTGGATATGTAGATCTCCTCCCATTGTAACCGACTCTGTGTAACCCTAGCCCTCTCCGGTGTCTATATAAACCGGAGGTTTTAGTCCGTGGGGCGAACAACAATCATACCATAGGCTAGCTTTTAGGGTTTAGCCTCTCGATCTCGTGGTAGATCTACTCTTGTACTACCCATATCATCAATATTAATCAAGCGGGAGTAGGGTTTTACCTCCATTGAGAGGGCGAACACAGGTAAAAACATCGTGTCCCTTGTCTCCTGTTACCATCCGCCTAGGCCTGCAGTTCGGGACCCCCTACCGAGATCCGCGGTTTGACACCGACAATCATCTTCTCTACCTCATCTATAATCTATTCACGAGTGCGCTAGCTGCTTGCACGCAAGATGTCGACGGAGTGACAGCCAGAACATGTCTCAACAGCATGTGCAGATGAGTGAGGGTTCTGATCCCTCTAGCAGCTATGATGAGGGCAGCAGGAGCACACCAAGCAACCTGCCAAAGGCTGCTACCAGGACAAGGAAGAAGAGAACTTCTGATTCAGAGGATGAAGACTATGTGGTTGTTGAATATGAAGCCACTTCAAAGAAAAAGGTGTTGAAGAAGGAGTATGGCACAACTGCAGCAACAAAGCCTGGACTGAAAACAAAGGCTCCAGCAAGAAGACAGCCCATGTCTAAGCCAAGAAAAGTTGCCACAGGTGAAACCATGAAGTTCACCATTGAATCTGAAGAAGAAGCAGCTGGTGAGGATAAGAAGAAGAGGGCCAGAACTACTAATGCCAAAGTTCTTGGCAAGCCCTCAATGAGGATTGATTACGAAGAAGAAGAGCAAGAGGATCTTTTGACACCTAAAACCTGAGAAGCTCATGGGAGATGCAATCAGATCGGGGCTGCTCCAACTAAGCCAAATCTGCTCCCAAGGCTGCTGCTCTAGCTCCAAAGCCTAAACCCAAAGAAGCACTAGAAACATCCTGCTTGAGGGAAGAACAAGGCCAGTTCTGAAGGCTGCTGAAGAAGAAGATGATGACTTCGGTTGTGTTGAGGAAGCTGAAACCCAAGATCCCTGACCACACTAATGCACACCCAGTTGCAGAGAACATGAAAATCAGGAAGGATGCAGGATTGAGACTATGGAGATAGTCTGATCCATATGTTATCAGGAGAAGAACTGTTGTGGACTACAGGTTTCACACTAAGGAATAGCGGGACTTCTATGAGACAATTCTGCTTGACAAGAAGCACATTGTGTGTGACATGAGATGGGTTGACTGGGAGTTCATCAAGGAGAATGAGGATCACTGCCCTGGTGTACTTGATAGCTTCAAGGCATGTGGAGTTGACACTTTTGTTGCCCAGAAGCTCACTAAGTGGAATGATGAGCTCATCATGCAGTTTTACTCCATTGCCCACTTCTATCCGGATGGAAGGATAGTATGGATGTCGAGGTACTAGGTACCAGTCTGAGTTGATGAGTGGGCCAAGCTTATCAATGCTCACGAGGAACATGAGGATGATTTGGACATTTATGTAGAGAAGAAGAAAGACCACAACACAATGGCCAACATGTACAAAGAGATCCCATATGCTGCTTTGGATAAACATAAATTTGGATCTGTTCACTACTTGTTATGCAGTGCGCCAACTATCAAGCTGGATCTTAAGGCACACTGCTACCCAAGTCGGTGATCACAAGATGATCGGAGGACATGCCATCAACTTCTGCATATATTTGGCGTCCCTCAAAATTTAAAGTCATGAGCCTGATTGTGGAAACAATCAAGAGGATGACAGTGATCGGAAGAGAAGTTGTGGGTATGCTCCACACATTCAGGAGCTCATCAACTCAAAGATGGGCATAGGCAAATACATTTTGGATAAGGATCACCTGCGCATCTACCCTGAATTTGAAGACAACATAGTGGTGATGAATGAGAATGAACCATCTTCAGATCAAGCACATGAGAAGAGAGAGAAGGCTAAAGCTGAGAAAGCTGCAAAGATGCCAACTGTAGAAGAGGCATCTCAGGTATTCTTGAAGAGCAAGCAAGACCAGCTTGGATATCTGATCCAGTCCACCCTGAGGATTGAGAAGGGCTTGGCCACCCTGACCAAGAACCAGGAGAGTTTGGAGAGGATCATTGAGCAGAAATTCTATGACCTTGATGTCAAGGTAATAGAGATCAAACTATTTGTTGAGCAACCGGGGAGGAAGTAGAGGAGAAGAAGGGCAAGTCTACCATAGATGCTTTTGCTAGAGTGCCCGGAGGGCGGAGATCTGCTTTGTAGTGCCAGTGACAGACACTAGAGCTACAGCATCAGCACCAGCAGCTATAGCTCTAGTTCCACCTCCAACAGCTACTCCACCAGCTCCAGCTACTTCATCTGAAGCCTTCATCCTTGGAGTCATCTTAACACCTCCTACCGAAGATCAAGCCTGAGAGTTGTTTAGCACCATGCATTTTTGAACTTTTGGTAACTTGTTGCCAAAGGGGAAAAAATGTATAGATCATAAACCGAGAGAGAGTGTTGCTTTTTCTCTCTTGCTATTTTGGTTGAAACTTTCTTGTGTGCTTGTGTGAGATACTTTATATCCTTATGAGATACTTGTTTGATCATGTGTTTGATCATATGCTACCCTTAATGCTTGTTGGATGATATTATCTCTTATATCCTTAGATGATCATTCACTTGTTTTGGTGATGAGTGCATGCTTTAATTTCTATCATTTTGAGCGCTCCACCAAGATGTATGTGACATGGAAGAGTGACCCATGATCCTAATCGATTGTGCATTTGCATTCAAAAGCAAACTTTAAATAATGCACAAATTTAGGGGGAGATCCTTCTTATCACATACTTCTCAAAGCGACGATATTTTTTTCAGTCTTATTATCATTTGTCGAAGCTTTGATCTATATGTTGTCATCAATTACCAAAAGGGGAGATTGAAAGTGCAACTATCACAGGTGGTTTGGTAATTCCTAACAACATATAGCTCATTGAGCTAATACTATTTCAAGATAAATATTTCAGGAAATCTCATTGATTGGCATGGCATGGATTAGAAAGTGGACCCTTCAAAATGCTAAGGACAAAAATGGCTCAAAAGATTGGCTCAAGCTCAAAGCACAAGACTCTACATTTTCTATTTTAGTGATCCAAGATCACATTGAGTCTATAGGAAAATCAATACTATTAAGAAGGGATGAGGTGTTGCTTAATGAGGTTCTTGCTCAAAGTGCTTAATGATATGCTCCAAAACCCTCAACTACTTTCACACATCCACATATGTCCCAAACCAAAAAGTCAAACTTCATTACCGATTCTTTCTATCCAGACCACCGGTTCAATTGACATAGCCCTTGCCAAAAACCCTGGTCTTTTCGGTCTAGCCGATAGGGATCTCGGTCTGCCGATAGGGATCTCAGTCTCACCGAGATGGGATTATAATCTCTGTGTTTCCCTTCGTAGCGTTTTGGTCAAACCGAGATGAGCGATCGGTCCCACGAGATTGCAATGCAAACACCATGTTTCCTTTTAGTAACGTTTGATCCAACGAGATGGCGAATCGGTCCCACCGAGTTTGCTGACCAACTCTGTTTGTCTATTACCAAAATCGGTCCCATCGAGTTTGTGTGTCGGTCTCACGAGATTACGTTATGCCCTAACCCTAATGATATCGGTCTCACCGACTTGGCGTGTCGGTCCCACGAAATGCCTATGGTCACATTATGAACCAAATCGGTCGACCGAGTTCTTTGAATCGGTCCCACGAGTTTGGTGATTTGTGTCTGCAGTTAAATTTTGTGTGGAGGCTATATACCCTCCACCCACTCTTCATTCATGGAGAGCCATCAGAACATGCCTACACTTCCAACACATATTTTAGAGAGAACCACCTACACTTGTGTTGAGGTCAAGATATCCCATTCAACCACATAAATCTTGATCTCTAGCCTTCCCCAAGTTGCTTTCACTCAAATCTTCTTTCCACCAAATCCAATCCTATGAGAGAGTTGAGTGTTGGGGAGACTATCATTTGAAGCACAAGAGCAAGGAGTTCATCATCAACACACCATTTGTTACTTCTTGGAGAGTGGTGTCTCCTAGATTTGCTAGGTGTCACTTGGGAGCCTCCGTCATTATTGTGGAGTTGAACCAAGGAGTTTGTAAGGGCAAGGAGATCGCCTACTTCGTGAAGATCTACCCTAGTGAGGCAAGTCCTTCGTGGGCAAAGGCCATGGTGGGATAGACAAGGTTGCTTCTTCATGGACCCTTCGTGGGTGGAGCCCTTCGTGGACTCGCGCAACTGTTACCCTTTGTGGGTTGAAGTCTTCATCAACCTGGATGTACGATAGCACCACCTATCAGAACCACGGATAAAAAATCTTCGTGTCAACATTGCGTTTGCTCCCTCAAACTCCTCCCTTTACCTTCATATGCAATTGTTTTACATTCCGCTGCTATACTCTTAGAATTGCATGTGTAGGTTGATTGCTTGACTTGTGCTAAGTTGCTAAAATCTGCCAAGGACTAAAATTGGGAAAAGGCTAGATTTTTATTTGGTCAAGTAGTCTAATCACCCCCCCCCCTCTAGACATACTTTCGATCCTACACATCTTGAGGACGTTGTAGCCATGGTGAGTTACCGCCATGAACTTTGCAGTGGCTGGGTACCGAGGATGGCATTGTATGTGAGCGGATGTGGGCGGCGTCGAAGTCGATGAGCTCGGTGTGGTAGTTGTCACGCTGTCAGAAGGTGACAATGGCGGACCTGCCCTATCGAGTGGTGGGCTGTCGGTCCTCTGAGAAGGGCTTGGTGGGCTGAAGCTGATCGTGTGGCACTTGAAGGCTGTCGAATATCTCGGCAGACGGGGCGTTAAGCCCTCGCCACCGTCTATGAGGTCTTAGTGGTGGTACATTCTTGATGTGGGTGAGAAGAGCATCGGGAGGCGCCCGCGAGGCAGCGCACTTGAGCTGGTCGTCGGTGAAGGTGATGGTGCACTTGGACCACCGGCGGGCGTGTGGCCTCAAGCACAGGAAGGGCTGTGTTCACCTCCTCGAGCAAACTGCTTGAAGATATCTTTGAGAGGATGGGGCTGAGCTCCGCCCAAGGTGCGGCGACGACCGCAGTTCTGAAGCCCGACCCCTCGTCCTGATGGTGGTCGTCGTTCCTTCTTGGTGGTGGCAGCAGCGGAGGAAGACCCGCGTTGCCCTGAGGGTGATCCTCGCAAGGCTGATACCTCCAAGCGCCCTCGCAAGGCCGGTCGCGCCACTCCTGACGGGGGCCGCGATCGTCCCAGCGTCCTCCGCCTCCTCCTCCTCCTCTTTGGTCGTAGCCCCGGTCGTTGCGCTTGGGGCGTCGATCAAAGCGTCCATCTCAAATGGCCCTGAGCTCTTGACAGTCATTGGTGTTGTGGCTGTGTACGTTATGGAAGGCGCAGAACGGTGGCTACTTTTGGACGACTCGGGATGGTCCCGGTCGCGCTTCGTATCTGGCTCCTCCGCGAGCACGGCTACTCCCTTGTGCTTCACGTCCTTGGCCTTGGCTTTCTTCTCCTCCAGGTCGGCAGCTGGGAGCTCGAGGAGGGAAAGGCGCCCCTCCTCAGCTCTTGCGCACTTGGTCGCCAGGTTGAATAGCTCCAAAGCCGTGCATAGCTCCTCGTGGATGGCGAGCTCCTCCTTCATCTTGGCGTCACGGGCGCCATCGAGCCTTGAAATGATGGCCTCGTCATCACCTTGGTGATCTTGAGGCGAGCGTTGTTGGCGCTGGATGTCTCTGCGGGGTCTCTCGGCTGCTGCTTGTGGCGTAAGTCACCACGGCGGAGGCGTCGCGAATGCCACAGAAGTTGGCGGCAAGCGGTCGCGCATCTCATCGAGGAGGAGATCGAGCCGAGGCAGTTCGAGGAGCCCGGCGAGCACCATCGCTTGAGCCATGGGGAACCAGTTCGCCATGACTTTTTCATCGCCATTGGCGCCTCGATGCTCAGCTCGTGAGCTGTAAAGAACTCCGCGAGGTCGGGGTGCCGTCGTGGCGAGGAAGCAGGTCGGCGAACTTGCGACGGCGATGCTACAACTCCGGAGTGAAAGCGCGGCAGCTGCCGTGGCCCGGGGCCCTTCTTTGGTCTTGAGCCTGCCCTTGATGCTTACGCACGCCGCTGCGGCGGCATGCGGTCTTGTCATGGCCCGGTCTTGGGGGGCGGGAGCATTCTCTTGCGGTCGGGGAACTTCTTGACGGCTTCCTTCTTCCTGCGTGGGCACCCGACGGAGTGGGTCGCGCCGGGGGGCGCGCGCCTCGGCGCTAGGGCGCCATCTTGGTGCAGAGGTGGTGGAGGCGCTCCGTGAGCCACGTTGCCCGCAGCTGGCAGAGGGTGAGGCAGCGAGAGGGATGGCGCGGGGGAGCCCCTTGCGGCGCTGACGAACTCGGCGATGCGGTCCAACCAGTCCTCGTAGAGGTCGTCGATTGGGCGGTAGCGTAGGAGTTCGCGTGCCATGAGCAGCGCAGCCTGCGTGTCTGTGGGAGCGCGACGAACGTGGGACAATGAGCCGGCTGGGGTCAGCGACGGAGTGGCGGTGTGCTACATCTTGAGCTTGCGTTGGTTTTCCTCGAAGAGGAGAGGCTGATGCAGCAAGTGTAGCGTAAGTATTTCTCTCAGTTTTTGAGAACCAAGGTATCAATCCAGTAGGAGGCTCCTCAAAAGTCCCATGCACCTACACAAACAAACTAAGAACTGCAACCAATGCAATAAAGGGGTTGTCAATCCCTTCACGACCACTTGAAAGTGAGATCTAATAAAGATAGTATGATAAGATAAATATATTTTGGTATTTTATAATATAGATGCAAAAAGTAAAGATGCAAATAAAAGTAGATTGAAAGCAAATATGATAAGAGATAGACCCGGGGGCCATAGGTTTCACTGGTGGCTTCTCTCAAGATAGCATAAGTATCACGATGGGTGAACAAATTACTGTCGAGCAATTGATAGAAAAGCGCATAGTTATGAGATTATCTAGGCATGATCATGTATATAGGCATCACGTCCATAACAAGTAGACCGACTCATGCTGCATCTACTACTATTACTCCACACATCGACCGCTATCCAGCATGCATCTAGAGTATTAAGTTCATAAGAACGAGTAGCATAAAGCAAGATGACATGATGTAGAGGATAAACTCATGCAATATGATATAAACCCCATCTTATTATCCTCGATGGCAACAATACAATCGTGCCTTGCAACCCTTTCTTTCCTTTGGTAAGGACACATAAGATTGAACCCAAAGCTAAGCACTTCTCCCATGGCAAGAAAAACCAATCTAGTAGGCCAAACTAAACTGATAATTCAAAGAGACTTGCAAAGATAACAATCATACATAAAATAATTCAGAGAAGATTTAAATATTATTCATAGATAAACTTGATCATAAACCCACAATTCATCGGATCTCGACAAACACACATAAAAGAGTTTACATCGAATAGATCTCCACAAGAGAGGAGAACATTGTATTGAGATCCAAAAAGAGAAGAAGCCATCTAGCTAATAACTATGGACCCGTGGAGTGCTGTGGTAAACTACTCACAACTCATCGGAGAGGCTATGGTGTTGATGTAGAAGCCCTCCGTGGTAGATTCCCCTCCGTGAGTGCGGCAAGGGCTCAAGATGAGATCTTGCGGATACATAAGGTTACGGTGGTGGAAATTGTGTTTCGTGGTGCTCCTGGATGTTTTTGGGGTACGTAGGTATGTATAGGAGGAAGAAATGCGTCGGTGGCATGGGGGCCCATGAGATAGGGGGCGCGCCCTATAAGGGGGGCGCCCTCCTATCTCGTGGCTTCCTCAAAATCTTCTTGACTTGCACTCCAAGTCCTCTGGATCACATTCGTTCCAAAAATCACGCTCCCGAAGGTTCCATTCCGTTTGGACTACGTTTGATATTCCTTTTCTTTGAAATACTGAAATAGGCAAAAAAACAGCAATGTGGGTTGGGCCTCCGGTTAGTAGGTTAGTCCCAAAAATGATATAAATGTGTAAAATAAAGCCTATAAACATCCAAAAGGGGTAATATAGTAGCATGGAACAATCAAAAATTATATATACATTGGAGACGTATCAAGCATCCCCAAGCTTAATTCCTGCTCGTTCTCGAGTAGGTAAATGATAAAAGAGAATTTTTGATGTGGAATGCTACCTAGCATAATTCATAATGTAATTTTCTTTATTGTGGCATGAATGTTCAGATCCAAATGAATACAAAATAAAAGTTCATATTGATAAAAGAAATAGTAATACTTCAAGCATACTAATCAAAGTAATCATGTCTTCTCAAAATAGCATGGCAAAGAAAGTTCATCCCTACAAAATCATATAGTTAGGCTATGCTTCATTTTCGTCACACAAAGATGTTCCCAACTTCTATACCCCGATGACAAGCCAGCGATTGTTTCATACTTAAATAATCTCAAACTTTTTCAACCTTCACGCAATACATGGCGTGAGCCATAGATATAGCACTATGGGTGGAATAGAATATGATGATGGGGATTGTGTGGAAGACAAAAAGGAGAAAGTCTCACATTGGCGAGGATAATCAGCGGGCTATGGAGATGCCCATCAATTGATGTCAACATGAGGAGTAGGGATTGCCATGCAACGGATGCACTAGAGCTAATGAATGCTCAACAAAAGAAAACTAGTGGGTGTGCATCCAACTTGCTTGCTCACGAAGACCTAGGGCATTTGAGGAAGCCCATCGTAGGAATATACAAGCCAAGTTCTATAATGAAAAATTCCCACTAGTATGAAAAAGACAACTTTATGAGACTCACTATATGAAAAACATGGTGCTACTTTGAAGCACAATATATGAGACTCACTACATGAAGAACAAGGTGCTACATTGAAGCACAAGTGTGGTAAGAGGATAGTAGCATTGTCCCTTCTCTCTTTTTCTCTCATTTTTTATTTCTATTTTTTTAATTTGGGCCTTTTCTCTTTTTTTCATGGCCTCTTTTTTTTCTTTTTTTTCTTTTTCGTCCGGAGTCTCATCCCGACTTGTGGGGGAATCATGGTCTCCATCATCCTTTCCTCACTTGGGACAATGCTCTAAAAATGATGATCATCACACTTTTATTTACTTACAACTCAACAATTACAACTCGAAACTAGAACAAGATATGACTCTATATGAATGCCTCCGGCGATGTACCGGGATGGTGCAATGAATCAAGAGTGACATGTATGAAAAATAATGCATGGTGGCTTTGCCACAAATACGATGTCAACTACATGATCATGCAATGGCAATACGACAAAAGTAAAGTATGTCATGATGATGAACGGAACGGTGGAAAGTTGCATGGCAATAATCTCGGAATGGCTATGGAAATGCCATAATAGGTAGGTATTGTGGCTGTTTTGAGGAAGATATAAGGAGGTTTATGTGTGATAGAGCATATCGTATCACGGGGTTTGGATGCACCGGCGAAGTTTGCACCAACTCTCAAGGTGAGGAAGGGCAATGCACGGTACCGAAGAGGCTAGCAAAGGCGGAAAGGTAAAAGTGCGTATAATCCATGGACTCAACATTAGTCAAAAGAACTCATATACTTATTGCAAAAATTTAGAAGTCATCAAAATCAAGTACTACTGCGCATGCTCCTAGGGGATAGATTGGTAGGAAAAGACCATCTCTAGTCTGACCGCCACTCATAAGGATGCACAAGCCGGTACACTTCATGTTTCAAATTTGTTACACAACTTTAACCATACGTGCATGCTATGGGATTTGCTAACTTTCAACACAAGCATTATTTAAATTCATAATCACCCAACTAGCATGACTTTAATATCAATACCTCCATATCTCAAAACAATTATCAAGTATCAAATTGATCATAGCATCCAATTCACTTCCTATGATAGTTTTATTATACCCAACTTGGATGCCTACCATTCTAGGACCAATTTTATGACCATAGAAAATACCATGATGTTCTAAAAGACTCTCAAAATAATATAAGTGAAGCATGAGAGACTAGAAATTTCTTCAAAATTAAGACACCACCGTGCTCTAAAAGATATAAGTGAAGCACTCGGAGCAAAAACTATCAAGCTCTAAAGATATAAGTGAAGCACATAGAGTATTCTAGCAAATTCTAATCAAATAGGCTTCTCCCAAAAGGTGTGTACAGCAAGGATGATTGTGGTAAACTAAAAATCAAAGACTAATATAATACACGACGCTCCAAGCAAAACACTTATCATGTGGTGAATAAAAATATAGCCCCAAGTAAAGTTACCAATGAACGATGACGAAAGAGGGGATGCCTTCCCGGGGCATCCCCAAGCTTAGGATTTTGGCTATTATTGAATGTCTTGGGGTGCCTTGGGCATCCCCAAGCTTAGGCTCTTTCCACCCTTTATTCCATAGTCCATAAAAGCTTTACCCAAAACTTGAAAACTTCACAACACAAAACTCAACAAGAAATTTTATAAGCTCCGTTAGTGAAAGAAAACAAAACCACCACAAAAGGTACTGCAATGAACTCATTATTTATTTAATTTGGTTTTAAACCTACTGTATTCCAACTTCTCTATGGATTATAAACTATATTATTGGCCATAGATTCATCAAAATAAGCAAACAACACACGAAAAACAGAATCTGTCAAAAACAGAACAGTCTGTAGTAATCTGTAACTAACGCAATCTTCTGGAACTCAAAAAATTCATCCAAAATAGGAGGACCTAGACAATTTGTTTATTGATCAGCAGCAATTGGAATTACTATTTTATCACGTTCTGGTGATTTTTAAAAATTATTTTCATGAGCCGAAAGTTTCTGGAAATTACAACAAGATCAAATAACTATCATCCATGAAGATCCTATAGGTTCTACTTGGCACAAACACTAATTAAAACATAAAACCACATCTAAACAGAAGGTAGATGGATTATTTATTCCTAAACAGAAGAAAAAACAAAAAACATAAAGAAAATTGGGTTGCCTCCCAACTAGCGCTATCGTTTAACGCCCCTAGCTAGGCATAAAAGCGAAGATAGATCTAACGAGTGCCATCTTTGGCACTAAACTCATAAGTGTACGCATGATAGATTCATAAGGTAATTTAACTTTCTTTCTTGGAAAGTGCTCCATGCCTTTCTTTAATGGAAATTGGAATCTAATATTCCTTCCTTCATATCAATAATCGCACCAATCGTTCTAAGGAAAGGTCTACCAAGAATAATAGGGCAAGAAAAATTGCAATCTATATCAAAACGATAAAATCTCGGGCACCAAATTTCTATTTGCAACAATAAGGACATCATTTATCCTTCCATAGGCTTTTTAATGGTGGAATCCATGAGGTGCAAATTTAACGAGCAATCATCAAGATCATGGAAAGCTAGAATATCACATAAAGTTTTGAATTGTGGAAACACTAGCACCCAAATCACACACAAGGCAAAACACTCATAATCTTTAATTCTAATTGTCGATTGTCAAAACCGGCGGATCTCGAGTAGGGGTCCCGAACTGTGCGTCTAAGCGGATGGTAACAGGAGGCAAAGGGCACGATGTTTTTACCAGGTTGGGCCCTCTCGATGGAGGTAATACCCTACTCCTGCTTGATTAATATTGATGATATGGGTAGTACAAGAGTAGATCTACCACGAGATCAAAGAGGCTAAACCCTAGAAGCTAGCCTATGGTATGATTGTTGTTAGATCCTACGGACTAAAACCCTCCGGTTTATATAGACACGGATAGGTTAGGGTTACAGTCGGTTACAATGGTAGGAGATCTACATATCCATATCGCCAAGCTTGCCTTCCACGCCAAGGAAAGTCCCATCCGGACACGGGGCGAAGTCTTCAATCTTGTATCTTCATAGTCTTGGAGTCGGCCGTGATGATAGTCGGCTATCCGGACACCCCTAGTCGAGGACTCCTCGGTAGCCCTGAACCAGGCTTCAATGACGACGAGTCCGCGCATATTGTCTTGGCATTGCAAAGGCGGGTTCCTCCTCCGAATACTTCATAGAAGGTTTTGAACACCGAGGATAGTGTCCGGCTCTGCAAAACAAGTTCCACATACCACCGTAGAGAATAACTTTTGCCAGATCTGCTTGGCGTATTCAGCGGCGTGACATCACACCACGCCGAGGCCTTTATATGAATCATTTTTACCGTTCCACCTTAAGCGCGTTTAGCGGCGGTTTCCACAGCACGTCTTATCAAAGCATAGATCATGCCCCCTTATTCAGGATTCCCATCAATACGGACGTGGGTAACCCAACCGTGCCCGTTAGCGCCTCCTCTATCAAAGCGAGTCCTAATCGACCACGGGGTGGGCTCTTGGTATTCAACCTCTTTATAATGAGAACAAGGCCCTCTTCTTTTACACCCTCCATCGAGTTAGCCTCGCGCTTGAGTTCAACATCAAAGCTTGATTTAGGCGCGGACTTTCGGCGATATTCGGCTCCGACCAGCACGGCCGATGGATGTCTTCCTCCGTCCTGAAGAAGATGTGCTAAAGCTGCGAGGCGCCCGGTATCTATGGCGAGATCTCGCATAGGCTGCCTGCTCGGGCAGGTCATTCCCACTCTGAGCCGGCGAGCGTGGTGTTCGTGTCCCACTTCCTTGAGGTTTAGGCTTCCAGCGGATCCCTTTGTGCGGGGCTCATGTTTTATTATGGGCTTGATTTTCATGACTTGAATCAGAGTCCATCCTCCATATCTCATCATTTATTGTCATATGTGAGGCCTTCCTCCATATTACCCCTCACTTTGGATTGTGGCTCAAGACCTTCAAGGTGGAGCCAAAGATGATCGAGGGTATGGCGAAGTCTTGGGCGGCCATAAGCAAGCGTGCTAATGCTCCGTGGCCGAGGCTCATTCAAGAGGAGCTTGGTTTATGCAGCAGCGGTGGTTTTATATCACCGCTCGGGGGCACCAAATGGGTGGCACTCCGCCTTCGCTCAGGTCCACCACAGCGGTGGCGTCATGGGCCAACAAGGGGCTCGGTGGGGGCCGTCCAAGGGCGTTCCTTTGCTGCAGGGCGTGTTCGAGACCTCCAAGCAAGAGGATAATTTGGTTGCGATACTTGAGTTATGTTGATCCAGCGACTTCTGCCTGCAAGCGTCGCCCCCTCACTTTGTGGGAATTTAATCCGGAGGACCACGAGCTCTCAAAATTTTATGGGCACGGCGCCCGTGGAGATGTATAAACTATTCTTGGATCACGAGAAAAGTGTCGGACTGGCTGAGGGCGCAGGACTAAGCTGCAATCGCTCGAGATACTCGGTAAGTAGTCTGTAACCGGACAAGCTGTTCATTCATTCATCATATATATATGCTCTTTAAAGGCCGTTTCTTGAGCAGGAGTGGATAGCCAAGGCAAAGTTAATAAGGTGTCGGCTCCTCCGAGAGAACACGCGGATCCCATGCTGGCCAAGATGTTGAAAGCAGCGCCTTTTAAAGAAGGCGAGGGGGGCGGAAGCAACTGCCTCCTGAAGGAGGCCTTTGAGGAGAGGATCAAAGTCCCATCCTCCAAGGAGAGAAGAGGACGCTTGGAAGATCTGGAGGTCAAGGCCTCGAAGAGGAAAAGAAATCTTCGTCGGAGAGTCCGGCACTAGGAAGTATCCCGCCTTTGTTTTCCCAAGGGATCAGCCCTCAATGAGCCGTAAGTAAAAGGAAGGAGTTTTGTAAATAAGAAACATCCTGTATTTATTTCTAAAGATAACGAAATTGTACCTTGTAGTTGAATCTCAGCCCTTCTCAGTGAGCTCGTCTTGAGGATCTTCTTCGGAGATGATGGAGCAACGCCTCCACTGTCGCACCCTCGTGCGGCAGACGACCAGGTGTCGTCGCGGAGGTTTCCCAAGTCGGCGGGGCGGAGGTCAGCGCCAAGCTGGCGTCTTGGTCGAACATCTGAAGGATCTGCTCGGGCAGCGGCTATCTCGAGAAGACACCGTGCTCTAATGGAGTGCAGTGATTGAAAAGAATTGCGTCCATGGAGGCGGATTGCATAAAGCCGTCGAAGCTTACTAGCGGGGTTCGAGTGCATAAAATGATGTACCTTCGACAGTTATGCATATAGAATGCACCCTGTATAGATAGTAGCCCACGAGACTCGGTATGTTGTCAAAAGTGACAGCGTGCGAGGATCAAATCTCGATTATAACATATCGCCGCTCCTAAACAGGTGGCGGGCGTCCGTGTGGCCAGCGGACTGATGAATATCCGAACTAAGCGGCAACAGCGGCGGATCACGGACATCAGCTGGTCAATAAGCGGTTTAACGAGTCACAAGGTATCGACTTCTATGCGGACACTGGTAAGGGAGCTTGGCGCCCATGTCTCACTATTTGTATGCTTAATGCGGATGGTGCGCTCTTTGTGGAGGAGCTACTGGCGGAACTTCGCCCGGCGAAAAAAACAAGCGAAATAGTAATGTGGCGCTTTAAAGGCGGCGAAAAGCTAAAGCGAGCGGGCTGCTCCTTTGCCGAAGCAAGAGAAATGGCCGATATGGCGAGAAAGTTGAAGAATACTACCGATCGCTGCGAGGTTCTTGAAAAAAACGTCAAGCGGAACAAGAGGACTGAAAAAGGCGCGCCGAATCAAGAATGCCCATTCGGCTTTAAGAGCTGACAAGGAGGAGCTGAGTCGGGCGGGGCAATTCGGTGGAAAACCGTTTCTCTTGGGAAGGAAATATCTGGATCAAAGTATGCTCGGTTGGACAAGTTGTGGAGTTAGGAGGATGCTTATCGGACTTGGCGGCGGCGTTGCGGGAGCGGTTGAAACACCGGGGCGAAGGGGCATAGAAGGAAGAGCTATATTGGTCATAATTCCATAGTCGGGCGTCCTCTTCCGTTGACCGATCGGTTGGCGAATGGGCGAGCTGAATCGATTATCGGATTTGCCATGAAGCATGTCTTGACTCATTTGTGGCGGGCGGACCCTAGCGAAGAGTTATTTTGGTTTAGTGCAGCGGTTCCTTAGTGCGGTACAGCGTATTGGCGTGATGAAGCGGTCGGCGTGCATTGAGGGCGCGGATGGCCTGGCCGTGTCAAGACATCTTGGGCAGAGATGAAGGCCACAAGCGTTGCATCCCAAGATTCGGACAAAAGCGAGTTCTGCCAAGCACTACTTTGAAGAAGTCTGCGGGCGCTTCGTTTAATAGAGGGCGATGCTCGAAGGATGTTATGTTTAAATGACATGTATGATTTGTGAAAACAATGTTTCAATATGATATAAGAGCTTTTTATACTTATGCGTTCAAGTAGTAAACTACTCCTGTCTGCCGTTTATGTATATGTATATATAACTTTGAAAGATGGCAGTCCTTGGCTTCAGCCACCACGCACATAGTGCGGGGTGTTTACAAAAGCGCTTTTCACATAATCCAACGTCTTGGTCCTATTAAGGAGGTGGTAGCGTAGCAAACTAGGCAACGGACTATAATGCTTTATCACTTTCACTTAGCCATAGGAGTTTGAGGTGGGGCTACTATATAGCCCCTGGTGGCACCAGCAGCTCTCCGGTTGAGTGCGTATGTGCTGACCGAAAACGGTCCTTCGTTAATCTGGAGAATCCTAAACATTCGAGTGAGTCATCAGTGGTTGACCAGTCTCTCGCTATATCATGACGGTCGGTTTTGGCTTTCCCTCTTGAGGTGCTCGCCCGGCGAACAGGGCACTGTCGCGATAGTTCTCCACAGTGCCGCGTTAGCGATAAAAGCGGAATGTAAGGCAGCAAAACACAGGGCAGGCAAACCGAACATTTGACCAAAGACATGATTGGAGCTGATGCATATAAGGCCTAACTTCGAGGCGCGAACACTCCCTAAGGTATTGGTATTTATAAAAGCAGGCAGAATAATGCCCTAAGCCCTGGTGTCAGTGCGTGCAAAAATTCAGTGCGGCCAATGCCAAAAGCGCCAGCCTCCTCCTCGGTTATAGTAAGAAACCGGGGCGTATATCAACAAGAGGCAGTAAAAAAGGTTTACTGCAGGGTCTTAATCGAAAAGAATCCTTACAGCGGTCCCTCTGCGTCTGCGCTGTGTCTCCGTTGTGCGTATCTGGGCCGGGTGTAGCATGTTGTTCATCTGTAAAAAGAGAACTTAGTTTAAAGAAAAGGATCGTGCGAAAGATGTACTTTATATTAAATAAGCAGGGTATGATTTGAAGAAGTGGAAAATTGAGCTTTATTGTCTCTTGCATGCAGCCCCTTGTATGGGGTAGGCGCTAGTGGGCGCGGACTCGTCTAGCCGTGTCGGGAGTTGGAATGACCTATTCGGGTTCTTTGACTAGCGGAGCTGGATAGGTGTGGGGCTGTCAAGGCAGTCTCCGTTCCTCCGTGCTCGAGTAACATAATACTCCCTTTTAATGAGATGATGCGCGTGGACGGGCATTTTAAGTGTTAGAGATGCATAATGCGGTATTGCGTTAAAGCGGTAGCTTGGCGTCCCAATAGTGTGATGGCTACTTTTAAATGGGGCGACATGGAAGACTAACTTTTCACGGCGGAAGTTGTCGGATGAACCAAACACGACTTCGGTAGTAGGAGCCCGTACAATGGGCATATGGGCTGGCATTACCCCTTTAAAGGAGGTGTTGCTATGGCGAATTTTGGTTGGGTTTATCCCCATCTTGCGGATTGTGTCACGATATATCAGGTTTATGTCACGGCCGCCATCCATGAGACTTGTGTAAATTGGAATCATCGATTATAGGATCCAATATCGGGCAGTCCATCACGCATTCGGATACTTTGGAATAGTCACGATGGTCGAAGGTGATTGGTTTTGACAACCGGTGTGCGGCGGCGCATCTCGGTGGGCGCCGCTCTATTTTTCCTTTGATCACGTGAAGTGAGTTTACTGTTTTAACCTCTTGTGGGAAATTCTTTTGTTTTCTGGGGCTCTGCTTGTGGTGCTCGTCATCATCTTCACTTGGTGTGTCAAGCCCCTTGTGTTCGGCGTTGAGTCGGCGAATTGTTTGAAGACCCAACAATTTACGTGGGTATGGTTTGCGGGCCTCCGGAATCTTGTGGATTTGACATATATTGTCCAAGATTTTATTGAAGTTGGATAGCTCATCGCTATTGTCCTTAAGTGGCAGTTTTTTTGTTGTTCTGCCGTGAGTTTCTGAATCTGGACCGTTCCCTTTAGTCGGCGCTGGTCCTTGTTGCACCGTGGTTTCCGTTCCATCCTGATTTGGATGTACTTGGGTCGTTGGTGCTGCATTTTGCTAACCAGCTGTCTTCTCCAGCATAAGCGGGTCATGAAACTTATTAATGCGGCCATTGTTCTTGGCTTTTCTTGGCGAGGTGCTGCGAGCCATTCGTCTCGAACGTTGTGTTTGAAGGCTGCTAAGGCTTGGCGTCCGGACGATCGACTATTTGGTTCTTTTAGTAAGGAACCTGTTCGAATTTCGGGCTGATTCTCCGGGCTGTTGAGTTATGTGACTTAGATCGTCTACATCCGGAGGCGGACATAGGTCCCCGAAAATTTGCGGAACACATCCTCGAGCTCTTCCAGCTTCAATGGTATTTTGGGGAGGCTTTTAAGCCAATGCCGAGCTGGCCCTTTGAGTTTAGGGGTAAATATTTGATGGCGTGGAGATCATCTCCTCGAGCCATGTGTATGTGGAGGATGTAATCCTCAATCCAGACTCCAGGGTTTGTTGTTCCGTCGTATGCCTCTATGTTTACGGGTTTGAATCCCGCTGGAAATTCATGATCCAGCACCTCATTGGTGAAACATAGTGGATGTGCAGCGCCCCTATATTTGGGTGTGCCGTGATGTTCGGATATTTGGCGTGTTGCATTGCTTTGAAGAGCTTGCTTTCTCGGCCCATAGACGGACCTAGCTGGGCCATCCTTTTGATGTGAATCCTTATGCGGATCGCGTACCGGCTTGTGTGAGGCGCCATTTGCCGCTCTCTTTTTGCCGTGGGGTCGTCCATCCGACCGGGTGATCTTCTTGTTTTTTGATTGTGGGGGCTCTAAGGCCTCTTCGTCGAATTCAGGCGATAGCTTTCTTTTGGGTAGCTCTTTGTTGGCGACTATCGCATGATGTTGTCTGCGGTGTTGAATACTTGCTCCATCTGATCTGAGTGCATCTTCCGCTGTTTTGAGCTTCGCTTACCTTTTTAGGCTACTGCGATGGCGGCGAGCCTTTTACGGAGGTTATCTTGCTCCACATTTTGTCGGCGTGAGATCGTGCGGACTGTTGTCTTCGCCGGGGACTGGTTGTTTATCCAAGTTGTCTTGTTGGACGGTTGCTCGATAGCATGTTAAATCGTCCACCTGTTCGCCCGGCTCTATGGCTGGGTCTTTGTTGGCGGGACCTGGTTGGCGTTTACGTTGCCGTTTGACTGCTTTTCGAGGATTTATCGCCGTGGCGTCCGTTGTTCCTCGTCTTCATTTCCTTTAGGTGTATCCACCATGTATACATCATGGGATGAGGTGGTTGTCCAGCATCCTATAGGTGCTGGTTCATTATTGTCTCCTACATCGTCGTCCATACCGTCGATGTCTTGAATCGAAATCGAGCACGTCGTGTAAGCTTTCGGCGGTGGCTCTGAAGTGGGTGGTGGGTGGGCGTTGAATTTCTTCGTCGTCGCATCCCAACCTTCTGACCGTAGTCGGCCAGGGCTCTCGAATAAAGAGAGACTTTAGTGAATTCAGGATGTCGCCAAAGGCGAGTCTTTGAAAAGATGTCATGGCGATGAACTCCATGACCGGCGCCCAATCGGATTCATTGGTAGAGGCGCGGAGGTTGAGTCGGAGAGAGTCGGCGCCTTGAGTCACGGTCTTCGCATGAGACGAGGGATAGAGTTCGGCTCAATCGCCGCTGAGATCGTAGCCCCGGCGGTGTCCAACCACTTGTCCTCGATCGGGAATCCGGCTCGGATTAAGGGTCGGGCGGGCTTTGTGCGGCCTCGGGACCTTTGTTGGTGGCGAGCTAGATCATGCCCATCGAGGCGGTCTGTGCGCAGCTGCGGCTCGAATCCATCGAGGATCAAGTCTCCGCGGATATCGACCATATAGTTCAAACTTCCAAATCTGACCTAATAGCGAGCGTAGCTTCGATCTGCTCGGATGGCCAGCGAATTGGCCCGTAGTGCAAAGCCGCCGAATCTGAAGATCTGTCCGGGAGAAAAGTCTCACCTGGACGCGTCATTATTGATGATCGAAGGAGCCATCGGGCTGTCGGTGGCGACAGGAGAACTCTCAATGAAAGCACAAATGTTGGTGTCAAAACCGGCGGATCTCGGGTAGGGGTCCCGAGCTGTGCGTCTAGGTGGATGGTAGCAGGAGGCAAGGGCATGATGTTTTACCAGGTTGGGCCCTCTCGATGGAGGTAATACCCTACTCCTGCTTGATTAATATTGATGATATGGGTAGTACAAGAGTAGATCTACCACGAGATCAAGGAGGCTAAACCCTAGAAGCTAGCCTATGGTATGATTGTTGTTAGATCCCTACGGACTAAAACCCTCCGGTTTATATAGACACCGGATAGGTTAGGGTTACACAGAGTCGGTTACAATGGTAGGAGATCTACATATCCGTATCGCCAAGCTTGCCTTCCACGCCAAGGAAAGTCCCATCCGGACAAGGGACGAAGTCTTCAATCTTGTATCTTCATAGTCTTGGAGTCCGGCCGTGATGATAGTCCGGCTATCCGGACACCCACTAGTCCAGGACTCCCTCACTAATATTTATAGTAGGTTCCCACTCATCATTAAGTTTTCTAGGTATAGAAACTTCCAAATTAAGTTTTCATCATAAGATTGCATAAATGCATCAACGATATGCTTGGTAAAAGCTTTGTTTTGACTATAAGCATGAGGAGGATTAACAACGGCTTGCAACAAGGAAATACAACCTTTTATAGAGCAATTATCATAATTAAATTCCTTGAAATCCGAGATATTAGGTTCAACATTATTAGAAGTTGAGGATTCTCCAATCTCACTTTTACCAAATTTAACATTAAGATCTAAAGATTCCAAATTCTTGGGACGCCTTCTAGGAAAAGTTGATTCATCATCAGTCCCATAATCATCAAAATTCATATTGCAAAACATAGATCTAATCGGAGACGCATCAATAACTTTAAGATCCTCATCATTATTTTCATGTAATTTTTTTGGTTTAGCGGCCATCTTATTGACTAAAGTGGCTTGCTTGTCAGAAATTTTGGCTACATCATTTTCAAGACGGGCAATTTGAGCGTTAACACCATAGAGTTCTTTATTCATATCATCAAGCTCTTTGTTCATAAACCCCAAAAAACTTTTTTGTTCCTTAAGCTCTTTTCTAAATAAATTATTGTGCTCAAATTGCAAATTCATAAAGCTTCTAATATTTGATTCAATCTCATCCATCCTTACGAGAAGGTGGTCGGGACCCATAAGCGCAGCCATAAGGTCAAACAAGCAAACAAGCACACAAAAAAGGCAAGCGGAGAGAGGAGAGGAGAAGATTGGGAAAGAGAGGCGAATAAAGCGACAAGGGTGAAGTGGGGGAGAGGAAAGCGAGAGGCAAATGGCAAATCTTGTAAATGCAAGGGAGATAGGTTTGTGATGGGTACTTGGTATGTCTTGACTTGGCGAAGACCTCCCGACAGCGGCGCGAGAAATCCTTCTTGCTCGTCTTGAGCTTGCGTTGGTTTTCCTCGAAGAGGAGAGGGTGATGCAGCAAGTGTAGCATAAGTATTTCCCTCAGTTTTTGAGAACCAAGGTATCAATCCGATGGAGGCTCCTCAAAGTCCACACACCTACATAAACAAGCGAGAACTACTTAACCAGCATAATAAAGGGTTGTCAATCCCTTCACGACCACTTGCGAAAGTGAGATCTAATAAAGATAGTATGATAAGATAAATATATTTTTGGTATTTTATAATATAGATGCAAAAAAGTAAAGATGCAAATAAAAGTAGATTGAAAGCAAATAGGATAAGAGATAGACCCGGGGGCCATAGGTTTCACTAGTGGCTTCTCTCAAGATAGCATAAGTATCACGGTGGGTGAACAAATTACTGTCGAGCAATTGATAGAAAAGCGCATAGTTATGAGATTATCTAGGCATGATCATGTATATAGGCATCACGTCCATAACAAGTAGACCAACTCCTGCCTGCATCTACTACTATTACTACACACATCGACCGCTATCCGGCATGCATCTAGAGTATTAAGTTCATCGAGCAGAGTAGCATAAAGCAAGATGACATGATATAGAGGATAAACTCATGAAATATGATATAAACCCCATCTTGTTATCCTCGATGGCAAAAATACAATCGTGCCTTGCAACCCTTTACATCCTTTGGGTAAGTGTCGATTGTCAAAACCGGCGGATCTCGGGTAGGGGTCCCGAGCGTGCGTCTAGGCGGATGGTAACGGAGACAAGGGACACAATGTTTTACCCAGGTTGGGCCCTCTTGATGGAGGTAAAACCCTACGTCCTGCTAGAATAATATTTATGATGTGTGTTACAGTGGATCTACCACGAGATCAAAGAGGCTAAACCTAGAAGCTAGCCTATGGTATGATTGTTGTTAGTCCTCTGGACTAAAACCCTCCGGTTTATATAGACACCGGATAGGGTTAGGGTTACCTGAGTCGGTTACAATGGTAGGAGATCCACATATCCGTATCGCCAAGCTTGCCTTCACGCCAAGGAAAGTCCCATTAGGACACGGGCGAAGTCTTCAATCTTGTATCTTCACGGTCTTGAGTCCGACCGATGATGATAGTTCGGCTATCCGGACACCCCCTAGTCTGGAACTCCCTCAGTAGCCCCTGAACCAGGCTTCAATGAAGATGAGTCCGGCGTGTATATTGTCTTCGGTATTGCAAGGCGGGTTCTTCTTCCGAATAATTTATAGAAGATTGTGAGCACCAGGATAGTGTCT
The DNA here is from genome assembly GCA_021605205.1 of Aegilops longissima. Classification (NCBI taxonomy): domain Eukaryota; kingdom Viridiplantae; phylum Streptophyta; class Magnoliopsida; order Poales; family Poaceae; genus Aegilops; species Aegilops longissima. Next base: position 38,968 of record JAHIAM010007017.1, read on the forward strand.
GGCTCTGCAAAAATAAATTCCACATACCACCGTGGCGAGAATAATATTACACAAGATCAATCTGGCGGCGTATTTTGTGGCGTGGCGTCGCACCTACCAAGCCTTTATTCAAATTGTTTTCTTGTTCCACCTCGGTAGCGTTTAGCGGCGGTTTCTTGCACGTCTTGTCGGCGGAGATCGTGTTCCCCTTATTCAGGATTCCCATCAATACGGACGTGGGTAACCCAACGCGCCCGTTAGCCTGCCTTCTCTATCAAATCACGAGTCCTAATCGACCACGGGGGGCTCTTGGTATTCAACCTCTTTACAGAGACCAAGGCCCTCTCCTCTTTACACCCTCTATCGAAATCGACCTCGCTTTGAATTCCAACACCCAAAGCTTGATTGAGTAGCGGACTTTCGACAATGTCGGCTCCGACCAAGCATGGCGATGGGTGTCTTCCTCCGTTCTGAAGAAGGCGTGCTAAAGCTGCGAGGCGCGGTATCTAACGGCGAGATCTCGCATAGGCTGCTGCTCGGGGCAGGTCATTCCCACTCTGAGCCAGCGAGCGTGGTGTTCGTGTCTCACTTCCGTCGGGGTTTAGGCTTCCGCGGACCCCTTTGTGCGGGGCTCATGTTTTATTATGGGCTTGATTTCCATGACTTGAATCCGAGTCCATCCTCCATATCTCGTCATTCATTGTTGTATGTGAGGCCTTCCTCCATATTACCCCTCACTTTGGATTGTGGCTCAAGACCTTCAAGGTGGAGCCAAAAGCGATCAAGGGCAACAAGCGAGTGCAGAGGCGGTCATAAGCAAATCTTGCTGGTGCTCCGTGGCCGAGGCTCTTTTCAAGAGGAGCTTGGTTTATGGCAATGGGAGTGGTTCTATATCACGCCCCAGGGGCACCAAATGGGGCGCTCCTGCCTTCGCTCAGGCCCCCACAGCGGTGGCGTCATGGGTCAACAAGGGGCTCGGTGGGGGTTGTCAGGGCGTTCCCCTGCTGCGAGCCGTGTCGAGATCTCGAGGAAGAGGATCAATCTGGTTGCGATGGCGCGAGTTATTGTGATCCGGCGTCTTCAGCCTGCAAGCGTCGCCCCCTCACTTTGTGGGAATTCAATCCGGAGGGACCACGAGCTCTCAAAATTTATGGGCACGGCCGTGGAGATGTATAAACTGTTCTTGGATCACGAGAAGTGTCGGACTTGACCGAGGGGCAGGACTAAGCTGCAATCGCCCGGATGCTCAAGTAAGTAGTCCTGTGACCGGACAAGCTGTTCATTCGTTTATTATACATATATGCCCTTTAAAGGAGCCGTTTCTTGGACAGGAGTGGATAGCCAAGGCAAAGTTGATAAGGTGTCCGGCTCCCCTCCCAGAGACCACACCGGATCCCATGTTGACCAATATGTTGAAGGTCGCGCCCTTTGAAGAAGGTGAAGGGAGGAGCGGGGGAGCAAATGCCTCTGCGAAGGAGGCTATCAAGGAAGGAGGGATTAAGAGTCCCACCTTCCGAGGATACAAGAGGATCGCTTCAAAAGATCCGGAGGTCAAGGCCTCAAAGAGGAAGGGAATCTTCGGCAGAGAGTCCGGCGCTGGGAAGTAGCCCAGCCGCATTATTTCCCCAAGGGGATCAGCCCTCCAGCGAGCCGTAAGTAGAAAGAAGGGTCTTGTAAATAAGGAGCATCCCGTATTTATTTATGAAGGTAACGGAATTGTACCTTGCGATTCGGACCTCGGCCCTTCTCGTGAGCTTCGTCTTGAGAATCTTCTTCGGAGATGATGGAAGCAACGCCTCCACTGTCGCACCCTCATGTGAAGCGGACGACCCGGAGGTGTCATCGCGGAGGTTCCCCAAGTCCGTGCGGGGCGGAAGGTCAGCGCCAAGTGGTGTCTTGATCGGAGGATCTGAAGGATCTTCTCGGGCGGCGGCTATCTCGAAGATCACCATGCTCTAATGGAGTGCGGTGATTGAAAGAATTGCATCCTTGGAGGCGGATTGCGTGAAACCATCGAAGCTTCTTGGCGGGTTTTGAGTGCATAAAAATGATGTACCGTCGGCAGTTATGCATATAAGATCGCCTGCATAGATAGTAGCCCCGAGACTCGGTATGTTGTCAAAATTGACAATGTGCGAGATCAAATCTCGATTTTAACACATCGTCGCTTCTAAACAGGTGGCGGGCGTCCGAAGGCCAGCGGACTGATGAATATGCGAACTGAGGCGGCAACAGCGAAGCGGATCACGGGCATCGCTGGTCAATAAGCGGTTTAACGAGTCACAAGGTATCGACTTCTATCACGGACACCTGTTAAGGGAGCTTGACACCCATGTCTTACTATTTGTATGCTTTAATGCAGATGGTGCCGCTGCCGTTGAGGAGCTGCGGCGAGAACTTACCGGCGAAAAAGCAAGCCGGGAGTAATGTCATTTGCTTTAAAAGCGACGAAGAGCTAGAAGCTGAGCAGGCTGCTCCTTTGCCAAAACAAAGAGGAGATGGCGAGATGGCCAAAAGGTTAAGGAATGCTACCGATCGCTGCGAGGTTCTTGAAAAAGAGCATCAAAGCGGAACAGGAGGGCCTAAAGAAGGCCGCCGCCGAAACCAAGAATGCCCAATCGGCTTTGAGAGCTGCCAAGGAGGAGCTGAGTCAGGCCAGGGTAATTGTGGCTGGAAAACCGTTTCTGCTGCGGAGGAAATATATAAATCCAAAGTATGCTCCGTTGGATAAATTATGAAGTTCAGAGGATGCTTATATGGACTTGGCGGTGAGTGTTGTGGATGCGGTTGAGCATACGGGGCGGAAGGGGCACAAAGGGAAGAGCTATCTTGGTCGCAATTCCATAGTCGGGCGTCCTCTGCCGCTGACCGATCGGTTGGCGAGTGGTCGAGCTGAATCGATTGTCCGGATTGGCCATGAAGCATGTCTTGACTCACTTGTGGCGAGCGGACCCACCGAAAACTATTTTGGTGTAGTGCAGCGGTTTCTTGGTGCGGTGCAGCGTGTCGGCGCAATGAAGCGATCGGCGTGTATTGAGGGCGCGGATGGCTCTTGCCGTGTCAAGACATCTTGGGCGAGATGAAGGCCGCATGACGTTGCATCCCAAGACTCGAACGAAGCCGAGTACTGCGAGCACTACTTTGAAGAAGTCTGCGGCGCTCATTTAATAGAGGCGATGCTCGAAGGATATTATGTTAGAATGACATGTATGATTTGTGAAAACAATGTTTGATGTAATATGAGTGCTTTTTATACTTGTGCGTTCAAGTAGTAAACTACTCCTGTGCGGCCGTTTATGTATATGTGTATATAACTTTGAAAGATGGCAGTCCTTGGCTTCATTACGCACATAGTGCGGGGTGTTCTAAAAGCGCTTTTCACTCTTAATCCAACGTCTTGGTCTGTTAAGGAGGTGACAGCGTAACAAACCGAACAAGCTGGACTATAATGCTTTATCACTTTCACTTAGCCATAGGAGTTCGAGGTGGGGCTACTATATAGCCCACAGAAACCGCACTCTCCGAATTCGAGTGCGTGTCTGCTGACGAAAACCGGTCCTTCGTTAATCTGGAGAATTCTAAACATTCATGTGAGTCATCGAGTGGTTGACTAGTCTCGCTATATCATGACGATCAGTTTTGGCTTTCTCTCTTGAGGTGCTCGCCCGGCGAACAGCACTGTCGCGATAGTTCTCCTGGCGCCGCGTTAGCCGTGAAAATGGAGCGTAAGGCAGCAAAACACGGGGCGGGCAGCCCAACATTTAACCAAAGACATGATTGAGCTGATGCATATAAGGCCTAACTTCGAGGCGCGAATACTCCCTATGGTATTCGGTCTTTATGAAAATGGGCAGAATAATGCCCTAAGCCCATAGTGTCTGGAAATGCAGCGCAAGAATTTACAGTGCGGCCAATGCCAAAAGCACCAGCCTCCTCCTCGGTTATATTAAGGAACCGAGGGATGTGTATCAACAAGAGGCAGTGAAAGAAGGTTTCTGCGAGGTCTTAATCTGAAAAGAATCCTTACAGCGGGTCCCTACTACGTCTGCGCTTTGTGTCTCCGTTGTGCGTATCACGGGCGGGTGTAGCACGTTGTTCATATGCATGCAGCCCCTTGTATGGGGGTATGCCGCTAGTGGGCGTCGGACTCGTCTAGCCGTATCCGGGGTTTGAATGACCTATTGCAGGTTCTTTGCCTAGTGGAGCGGATAGGCTGTGGGCTGTCGATCACGATCTCCCGTCTTCTCTGCGACATGGAAGTTGTCCTCATGGGCGGGCGAAAGCTTGGCGTCCCAATAGTGCTTGATGGCTACTTTTAAGCAGGCGACATGGAAGAGTAACCTTCGCGGCGGAAGTTGTCGAATGAACCAAACACAACTTCTAGCAGTATGGAGCCGTGCAAAGGCGTATGGGCTGGCGATACTCCTTTAAAGGAGGTGTTGCTATCGCGAATTTTGGTTGGGTTTATCCCCATCCTGCGGATTGTGTCGATATATCAGGTTTATGTCCTTGCCGCCGTCCATGAGGACATGTGTAAATTGGAATCCATCGATTATAGGATTCAATATCAAGGCAGTCCATCCTGCGTTCGGATATTATCGGAATAGTCACGATGGTCGAAGGTGATTGGTTTTGACAACCCGGTGTGCGTGGCGCCTTTTAGAAGCGCCGCTTTATTCCTTTGATCACGTGAAGTGAGTTTCTGTTTTAACCTCCTGTGGGAAAGTTTTTCGTTTTCGGTGCTGCTTTTGGGTTTCGTCACTCGCATTTGGTGCGTCGAGCTCCTTGTGTTGGCGTTAAGTCGGCGGACTGCTTGAAGACCCGGCAATCTCTGTGGGTATGGTTTGCGAGCTTCCGGAGGTACCATGTATTTGACACAGTCTATCAAAATCTTGTTTAGGTTGGATAGCTCGTCCTTTATTATCCTTTAAGGCGGTGTTTTGTTGTTTGGCGAGTTTTGAATCCGGCGTTAACGTCGTACTATTTGGGACATTTTCCTTATTCGGCGCTGATCTTTTCTGCGTCGTGATTTCATTCCATCCCTGATTTGGATGTACTCGAATTATTTGGTCTGCATCTAGCCAGCCAGCTGTCTTCTCCAGCATAAGCGGGTCATGAAACTTATTAATCGGCCATTGTTCTTGGCTTTTCTTGGCGAGGTGTCTGGCGAGCCATTCGTCTCGAGCGTTGTGTTTGAAAGCTGCTAAGGCTTGGCGTCCGGACGATCGACTATTTGGTTCTTTTAGTAAGGAACCTGTTCGAAATTTCGGGCTGACTCTCGGGCTGTTGAGTTATGTGACTTAGATAAATACGCATCGGAGGCGGACATAAGTCCCCGAAAATTTGCACGAAATGCATCCTCGAGCTCTCCCGGCTTCAATGGTATTTTCGGGGAGGTTTTAAGCCAATGTCGAGCTGGGCCTTTGAGTTTAAGGGGTAAGTATTTTATGGCGTGGAGATCGTCTCCTCTAGCCATGTGTATGTGGAGGATGTAGTCCTCGATCCAGACTCCAGGATCTGTTGTTCCGTCGTATGCCTCTATGTTTATGGGTTTGAATCCCGCTGGAAATTCATGATCCAGCACCTCATCGGTGAAACATAGGGGTGTCTGGCCCCTATATTGGGTGTGCCATGATCTTGAAATTTTGGCTTATTGCATTGCTTTGGCGAGCCTACTTTCTTGGCCCATAGATGGACCTAATGGGCCATCCTCTTGATGTGAATCCTTATGCGGATCGCATATTGGCTTGTGTGTGGCGCCATTCACGCTCTCTTTTTGCCATGAGGTCGTCCATCCGGCCGGGTGGCCTTCTTGCTTTAATTGTGGGGCTCTAAGGCCTCCTCCATGGTCAGGCGGTAGCTTTCTTTTGGGTAGCTCTTTGTTCGTTTGTCGCCCGTGCTTGTCTCTTGATGCTGAATACTTTGCTCCATCTAATCTGAGTGCATCTTCCGCTGTTTTGAGCTTCGCTACCTTTTTCAGGCTACTGTAGCGATGGCGGCGAGCCTTTTACGGAAGTCGTTTTGCTCCGGTGGTTTGTCCGGTGTGAGATCGTCCGGACTGTTGTCTTTCGGGGACAGATTGTTTATCAAGTTGTCTTGTTGGACGATTGCTTTCGATAGCTTGTTCGTTGTCCACGGTTTGCCCTGCTCTATGGCTGGGTCTTTGTTGGCGGGACTTTGTTAGGCGTTTACGTTGCCGTTTGGCTGCTTTTGAGGATTTATCCCGTGGCGTCCGTTGCTCCTCGTCTTCATTTGCTTTAGGTGTATCCACCATGTATACATCATGGGGTGAGGTTGTCCGACATCCTATAGGTGCTGGTTCATTATTATCTCCTACATCGTCGTCCATACCGTCGATGTCTTCGGAGTCGAAATCGAGCACGTCGTGTAGGCTATCAACAGTGGCTACGAAGTGGGTGGTGGGTGGGCATTGAATTTCTTTATCGTCCATATCCCAACCTTCCTAACCGTAGTCCGGCCAGGGCTCTCCGGATAAAGAGAGACTTTAGTGAATTCAGGGCGTCGCCAAAAGCGAGTCTTTGAAAGATGTCATGACCGTGAACTCCATAGCAGGCGCCCAATTGGATTCGATCGGCAAGGCGTGGATGGTTGGTCCGGAGAAGAGTCCGGTACCACAGGAGTCGAGGTCTTTGCAAAGGACAGGGATGGAGTTCGGCTCGATTGCCGTAGAGATTAAAGCCCCCGAGGCGGTGATCAACCACTCGTCCCCGATCGGGAAGTCCGGCTCCGGATTAAGGGTTGGAGCGGATTCTGGTGTGGCCTCGAGGCCTTTGTTAACTTCTGAGCGGATCATGCCCATCAAGGCGGTCTGGCGGCGCTTGGCTGTGGCTCAAATCCGTCGAAGATCAAGTCTCCGCGGATATCGGCCGTATAGTTTAAACTTCCGAATCTGACCTGACGGTCAAGGGCATAGCTTTCGATCTGCTCCAGATGACCAAGCGAATTGGCCCTTGATGCAAAAGCCGCCGGACACGAAGATCTGCACGGGAGAAGTCTCACCACTGGACTGCGTCGTTGTTGATGATCGAAGGAGCCATCAGACCTATCGGTGGCGACGGAGGAACTCTCAATGAAAGCACCAATGTCGATTGTCAAAACCGGCGGATCTCGGGTAGGGGTCCCGAACTATGCGTCTAGGTGGATGGTAACGGGAGACAAGGGACACAATGTTTTACCCAGGTTGGGCCCTCTTGATGGAGGTAAAACCCTCGTCTGCTAGATTAATATTGATGATGTGTGTTACAGTGGATCTACCACGAGATCACGAGGCTAAACCCTAGAAGCTAGCCTATGGTATGATTGTTGTTAGTCCTCGGACTAAAACCCTCCGGTTTATATAGACACCGAGATAGGGTTAGGGTTACCTGAGTCGGTTACAATGGTAGGAGATCTACATATCCGTATCGCCAAGCTTGCCTTCCACGCCAAGAAAGTCCCATCCGGACACGGGACGAAGTCTTCAATCTTGTATCTTCACAGTCTTGGAGTCCGGCCGATGATGATGGTTGACTATCCGGACACCCCTAATCCGGAACTCCACGAGTAAGGACACATAAGATTGAACCCAAAGCTAAGCACTTCTCCCATGGCAAGAAAAACCAATCTAGTAGGCCAAACTAAATTGATAATTGAAGAGACTTGCAAAGATAACTTAATCATACATAAAGAATTGAGAGAAGATTCAAATATTATTCATAGATAAACTTGATCATAAACCCACAATTCATCGGATCTCGACAAACACACATAAAAAGAGTTTACATCGTATAGATCTCCACAAGAGAGGGGAGAACATTGTATTGAGATCAAAAAAGAGAAGAAGCCATCTAGCTAATAAC